>JBBYHO010014713.1:0-12964 GCA_038382025.1 Adansonia gregorii
TTGACATTTCATCTGTCGTGGATGAGGATTTCTTGAAAAAGTAAGGTTTCAACATTTTATTATATGTATATATATATTATATTTTTAAATTTCTGGGGATGTGTTTTTTGTTATGTTGGGATTGATTCTTGTTGTGGAATCTGATTTGGGTTTGGTTTTGTTTTGGTTGCAGGTACGATATCAAGTTGAACAATGCAATTCTAGCTGAAGAGAAACACCTTCCTATGTAAGCATTTCTTTTTCCTGTTTTCAAGATCTTTGTTTTTTTTTCGTTATTTTTCTTTTAGTACGAAACCAGATTAACTGTAGGTCTGTAACTGTGATTGTTCCTTATAGTAATATGGGTTTATCCATCAAACACTTTTTTCACCTTATTCGATCTACTAGATCAAGTTTTTTGTTCATTCCCATCCTTTACATTGATATGTTCTTTTAACGTTTTGTTCTTCCCTCGAAGTTGTTGATTTGCATTTTAGCTAATTGATCTGATAGACTAAGTGATGGTTAATGTACTTGGAAAATTGTTTGTGTTCATGGTATGGAGCGAATGTGGAAACTAGTAACTAGTTAGATCTTAACGCCTTTAATGTGGAATAAATTTAGACCTATGGCAAAAAAGTTTAAAAGATTGGATTGCGTGGTATGCTGAGCATCCAATCCTTAAGGCGAATGCGATTTTCTGCCATGCTGTTTAAGGGGCAAAACTTAGTTTATTGTAGAATCATTTCCCTTAAGGAGAGACGGTCAACTCTGTCATGCTTCTTCATATAAAGAAGATAAGAGCTTTTGCTGTCTCGCCTGACCTGATAGGTTCAAAATGATACGATCTGCTGGTTGAAAAGTCGGGGCGCAGGTGTATTGTTGGGATTAACCTTAGATGGTTTATATCTTCTGTCTAATGAGATACGTTTATCCTTGTTAATATGCCCTGATCTTAATGGCTCTCTATGACAGGTATGAAGAAATGGCTTCCAAATCCAATGTAGAATATATTGCTGGAGGTAATACATGGATTGCCTTCGTATTTGATTTCCAAAAATGCAGTCAGAACTTGGAGGCCATTGATAATTCTCCTCAATTTTGTTATGTGCAGGTGCCACTCAAAATTCAATCAAAGTTGCACAGGTATATAACGTTGCTTCTTGTTTTGGTTAAAACTTTGGACATTGGAGTTGTAACATTAATTTTAATCATAGATTGAGTTTCTTTTCCTTCATGCAGTGGATGCTTCAAATTCCTGGTGCAACTAGTTACATTGGCTGCATCGGGAAGGACAGGTTTGGGGAGGAAATGAAGAAAAACTCCAAAGCTGCTGGTGTTAATGTGAGCTCTCTTTCTAAACCGTTTCTCCTTGATCTCTAAATGATTTGAAAAGAAAAGTGAGAACAGGGGAAAAAAGCGAGCATTATTGTTTGTTTTTGTGAACTCAATTCCACATAGCTTTAGGCATGATAGGTTATGCTCCTTTTGCGGTGTCCATGCACCTTCCCTGTTCCGGATGCATAGTTATTTTGAGTTGCATTTTTCTTTCTTAACGTAGATTTGGAACTGAAAATAATAGTATTACTTATGTTATGTACTCATATTAATCAGGTTCACTATCTTGAGGACGAATCTGCACCAACAGGAACTTGTGCTGTTTGTATTGTTGGTGGTGAACGGTCAGTTTGGCAATGAGCTGGCTTTTCCTTTTTTCTCCTACGCTCAATTCGCCGTTGTACTTTCTTACGCTTGCTCCAATTATCAAGATGTTATGAAACCATTTATTTTTTATCAACTTGAGTAGCAAGATTGAATGTTAGATCTATATGTAGGTCACTCATTGCAAATCTATCAGCTGCTAATTGTTACAAGTCTGAACATCTAAAGAGGCCAGAGAACTGGGCTTTGGGTACACCTTTCCTTTTATTTTCTTGGATTTGTCTTTGTTTTTGTTATTTGGTCTAACTATATATTAAGGAAACTTACTCATTGGCGAAAATCCAATGTGGATGGTTGAAACGAACAATTTTATTTCTCTTTAGGTATAGCTTCTAGGACTAACTTGCTCATCATATTTTTCAACGCAGTTCAGAAGGCGAAGTACTATTATATTGCTGGATTTTTTCTCACTGTATCTCCAGAATCCATACAGCTTGCTGCTGAACATGCAGCTGCAAATAACAAGGTATATTATGTCACAGATAACTGAAATCCTTCTTTATGCTTCTGTTTGCTGGCTTGGTGGCCTAACATATTTATTTTGTCTGCAGGTGTTCTCAATGAATCTTTCTGCTCCATTTATTTGCGAGTTCTTCAAGGACGCACAGGAGAAAGTTCTACCGTATGCTTCTATCATATTTTTCAGCAGTGCAAATTAATGTACGCTTAATGAAATACGTCGCTTGGTTTATGGTCTATCAGGTATATGGACTTTGTCTTTGGCAATGAGACAGAAGCAAGAACCTTCTCAAAGGTTCATGGCTGGCAGGTAATAGCTTTTGATTATCAAATCCTATGATTGATGGTTTATGTTTCATATTTGACCTGTTTGCATTTGCTGTCCAGACTGATGACGTTGCGGAAATAGCCTTGAAGATTTCTCAGTGGCCAAAAGCATCTGGAACATTTAAGAGGATCACTGTTATTACTCAGGGTGCAGATCCAGTAATTGTTGCTGAGGATGGGAAAGTGAAGCAGTTCCCTGTAATACCGTTACCCAAGGAAAAGCTTGTTGATACAAATGGTGCAGGTATATGCATATATGGTCTTTCCCATCAATTTCCGAGACTGTAAAGGCTAAAAATGAACTGAGACACATGTAGTAATTACTTGTCATATGATTTAACATTGATCCAATTTGGGATTTGGGGATTTTCTGACACTAAAAATAATGTAGTGGGTGCTAATAATTTTGTGCTATTTTTCTGTAGGTGATGCATTTGTTGGAGGCTTTCTTTCACAATTGGTTCAAGGGAAGCCCATCGACGTTTGCGTAAAAGCTGGCTGCTATGCATCCAATGTTATCATCCAAAGGTCTGGCTGCACGTATCCAGATAAGCCTGAGTTTAACTAAGCTATTTCCACCTCATTGGTGTCCTCTTCATTGTTGAGAACAATCTTGCTAGTATTCGATCTTTGTATCTTGCTTTTCATTTTGCTGATCATTTCCATGGCTGCATCCAGAAATAGCCTGAGAAGATCAGTGTATGAGATGGTATTGTAGTCCTATGCATGAAATTAGAGGAAATGAAGAGGTTAAAGGGGAAATTCAACTATTTCACCTTATAATATTGTCAACTGATTTAAGCTCATGGTTGAGAGCTGGAGTTTTGGTCAATGTTCTGTGCTTTTTCTACGTTCCTGCATCTGAGAGCAGGGCAGTAGGTCTTGTTATTGCTTTAGTTGTTGTTCCTCGTGGTTGCCTCTGATGCCTAAGGCATCCATCAAGGCCTTCGTTAATGCATGGAGGAGAAAATCAAACCATAATATGCTATTGTACGATGACGAACGGTGCCAGCTGAAGATGCCTCGCCACCTGAAGTTGCCAAATGTTAGCGACAATCCCATGGGAGGTTAGAAATTGAGAAATAGAGCAGACATTGTGTCGTGACTAGCGTGTAAGAATTTTTTTCTCGCATCACATTACATATGATTGTTATTCCCACGAATGTTTACATAGAAGGTAATTTTTTTTGGTATCCACTGGTCTCGCAAAGCTTTGTTAACAAAGATATGCCTTTTTTGGTTGGTTTGTCCTTATATTTATATCAGTACTCTCAGAGAGGTTTTTAGTTCAGACTGACGGAAGCACACCTAGGGATGATGAAGCATTGTGGGCCTATGAGTTCCCAAAAAGGATGATACATTTAATATAAGTGTGGGTGGAATGACGATCAAATCTCTTAATTTATGATAAAGCAAGAGAGATATCTTAAAGCCCAGTATCATACATGGACGAGAATTCTTTCCTTGAAACTGAAGAGTAGGATGTGGTAACACATCTGGAACGCACCAATTCTCTATGTCAATGAGTAAATAGAAATGACCCAGTTAGGTCGTAGTTCTAGGAATTATTCTCTTCTTTGAATATTAGTGTGTAATTAAAGCCCAAAAATCTTTTTGAAAATTTAAAAAAAAAAAAAAAAACCAAATCACTTTTAACTTTAGCCATATGTGTTGACACTGAATGAGGCTTTTCCTGGAAGGGAATAACCTATTTTCTTTTATTCCTTCCTAGAATTTTCCTCCAATACAAAGCTGAAACTTTCATTTTTGTTAGGTTAAAGAGAATCAGAATCATTCACTTTACTTGGAGAGAACCAAAGGCATACATTTTCAACATTCTTGGAATATTTTATATTTGCAAATAAATGCAAAAGTAAATAAATACATCTTAGTAGAAATTTTTAAATTTCAATCGCAAAGTTAGAAGATTGCCATAAAATATTTTTTTTTTCAAAATCTGGTAATTTGTGTTCATATGCACTAAATAAAGAGCAAAATGGTTATCCGACCGTCCGTAACTCCTCGAAGGAGTGACCGACAAATCTTGGCCGTTAACTGTAAAGATTGATGCTGCTTGCAATCCATAACCCGGTTTCGATGCTTTTTTCAGGCGACTGACACCAGTCCGTGATTTGTTTAAAGAATGACGGACGGTCAGCTAAGTAACAACCCGAATATAGTAAATGATATATAAAGTTAAAAAATCTCACCGACTCTGTATTAACTAATAATCTATTTTTTTCTTTATTTTATTTATATTTACTATCCTTGGATCCATCTGGCCCAAGCCTGGGCCCAAATATTAAATATCGGCCCATCATAAGTTCATTGGCAAAAAACCATCGATATTCTTAAACCGAAAAAGCAATTCAGAAAACCAGAGAAACGGAAATCTGAACCCACAAAGAGAAAGCCGCCATGACCGATCACCACCATCACCATCGGTTCGGCCAGCTACGTTCCACATCCCAGATCCTCAAGAAAACCGCCGTGCATGTCACTGCCCGCCCTTTCATGTTCCTCGTCCTTTCTTTCCTCCTGATCTCTTTCCGTTCTTTGGTTGAATCCGGTTCCCTTCTCCTCAATTCATTCATTGACCGCGATCCTTCTTTCAAATCCCTCCTTTCCCGCCTCGACCTCCACTCTTCCCACCCGCACGCGCGTCTCCAACCAACTCGTGGCCACCACACACGCCGCCCTTTCCTCCACCTCACGCGCGTCGGCACTCTAGATGACGACTTCTTTTCTTCTGACGATGACCACCGCCACCGCTCCCTGTTCGGTTCTTTCCCTAACCGCCCCCTCAATGGCACGTCGGTGATTCTTTCGAACTTCGACACGAAATTAGGGTTTTCGCATTTCGTTGCGGATAATGGAATACTGCTACCGGAAATTGTTCGTTACGGAGTTAAATTCAAAACAACCTCGTTTGACTATGAAAACAGTGAAGGGGAACAACAAGAAGAAAGGATTGTGGATTTTCAGTTCGTTTATAGAGGATTGGAATTAGGCCACCGTGACGCAGCGATGCTGTTCTTTATCGTCAGCTTTTTATCGGCAGCGTATGGATGGGTAATTCTAGGGTTTACAGCAATTTACTCTTTGGTTTTGGGTGTTCTTTTTGTTACAGTTGTTAATGACTTGATTGGAAAATCTGTTTCCTTTTTTGGGGCTTTTTGGGATGGGTCAAAAATGGGTTCGAAAAGACTCACTGGCTTCATTTTAATGAAATGGGCGGTCAGAGACGCGGTGACTCAGCTTCTTGGAGTATGGTATTTCGGAGAAATTGAGGATCACTACTCGTTTTTTAAGCTTTTTGTTAGGTTAAAGTTGATGCCTTTTTCGGTTTTGTCACCATGGATTAGGGGTTATGAGAAGGAGATTTCAGGGTTTTTGTTTACGTGGTTTTTGGTGGATACTTTAGTTTCATTTGCATTCTCATTAGTTGCTTGGATTGCCATCGTGGATTCAAGGAGAACCGGGAGAGAAATTATCAAAGAAGGTTGTTATTTGATGTCAACAATGTTGAACCAAGCGATACAGATCAAGTGTTATGAAGCTATCTTAGGTGGGTCGCTTGCAAGATTAGTTTTGACTAATATAGGTGGAGAATTTTTCGCCACCGTTTTTCAGGCAGCTTTGGAGGTGTATTTCATGGTGGCTTGGTTGATATTTTACTTCGTGGTGAGGTGTAGGGAAGCTAATGCTGAGGGTAGGAGGTATGGGAGGAGAGAATTGGAGGCTTTGATTGATGGACTTAGATGAAACCCTATTGGAAAAAAATGGGTGAAAGTTACTTTTGCTGCTAGAAATTTCGATTGTGACACTGAAGATAGCGGCAGCCTTTTCAAACGCTTTGAGTCTTCCTGTTTTTGCAGTGCTAGTGAGGCAATACTGCCATATTTTTGGTTTAAGAACCTGCCAATGCATTGCATGTACTTTTATCATGATGGGCCAATATATTACTTGTGTATATTTTCCACAACATTGCTTCTGTGTGTATATCCTGTTGCAATTAATTTGTTTTTACTGCCTTGCAGTACTTTTCCTTGTTGGTATCAATGAGAATGGTAATGATTTCTCATGCTCAAAATAGTGCTTATACGGTTATACCTGGACCGAATATTTGTGTGGTGTGGCCTTTTTCCCTTTTCTCTTTGTGCTTATGATAACGTTATGAATTTCTCTATCTGCACTGTAGTAGCCTTTTCTTGTTTTTACCCCACTTTTGATGGAGAAATTATCTTTGAGATGCCGATTGTCATATATTCTCTCGCAGTCTAATAAATTATTAAATGAGGAAAAAATAAAGGCTTTAAGTTTGGAATGCTGGATAATGTTACTAAGCTTGTACTGCTGTCTTGTACAGTTAACTTGATGAGCTTTAGGAACGAAACAATCATCAGACTGGCAAAGTTTATTAATGAGATATACGATGACGGTTACGTTAGTTGGTGAAGAGAAGAAAATAAGAGTTTAGTCATGAAAGGCACATTTAAGGTCTTGCCGAAATATCCTGCACGCTTGCTTTGGCTGTGAATTTATTATTTGCCATTTTATTGGGGTGAGGAAAAGTTGTAGAAATTGAGTAGTACACATGTTGGTGCTTATGCGTTTTATGCTGTAATGGGCAGATTATTGGGATGTGCAATTTTAGCTGATGTTAGAAAATTTGTGTTGGAAATGATGCGTTTTGATATGGGCTGAGCTGAGGAGTGAGATAAAAGCTCAGATGGGTAGCAGCAGGAATGAAGCTGCGGCTGTTTTGCCTATGTAGTTGGACTGGTTGAAGTTTTAAAAGAAGCTTTTGGGCTTTGGCCTTTGAAATAGATTTACTCCATGTTGGTAGAAATCAGATAGCTGTATCTTATTTTTCATATGGAGTAGGATCTTATAATAAGCAATATCTATATATGCTCCGACTAAGTTTTCTTACAAAGTTGAACGATGGTATTATGAATTTCAGATTATTTGATAGTTTTTCAGATTTGATGCATTAGAGTCGGTAGTATTTTGTCATTCTGATGACTCCAGCAACATTTTCTCAGCAAGATTCCTTTGGTCTTTCTTGTGGAAAACACAATTTTGTTAATATTTGGACACTTGAGCAAGCGTGGATGGATAATGTGTAGATTTATCGTTGTATGGAGAATGAGTTTCTGTACCTTTTCTCCTTGTTGTTGTAGGCAGTTTAGACATCCAAAGCTAATGTGTAAAGAACGTGATACAAGAATTAACTAAATGTCAATTGTTGTATGATTCATAGCCCAATATATGAGAGGTTCTATAATTTCACTACTGTTGTATTTTAAGAAGTCAATTCTATCACTGCCCCTTGCAAAATTGTTGTTCACTAGTTGATTCCCTTCTCTGTTTCTCCATTAGTTGTTTATTTTTGCTATACGAATGTCTGGTTGGATATTGAATTACTTAATGTTGGTTGAATGAAAAAGTTGGGAATCTGAGAATATGCAAGAGCTACTAGAGATTATGCCAGTGTGAATCATTAAGTGCAATCTATGAAAATGTGCACCGTGCAGCGGGTAGGTGCAAATCGTTATGTTATCCCCACACTTGTTTATTGGCTGTTAGTTTTACCTATTTATAGCATCATTCTCCTTGAAGTGATTGCTTGAATCATCTCATTCACTTTTTTGTGGTATTTCTTGTTAAGAGAATTTTTCAAGCTCAAAAAAAGGGAAATAAATTGTTAAACCTCGTTTTCCCGTTTCAATCTACTTTTGAGGTCCCAAGCTAAAGAAATTTTTTGGCATTGATCTGCATACGATGTTTCCCAGATCTAATTAATTTTCTCATCTTTTGATTTGTAACCTGTCTATTATCATGCATATGAGCACATCCTATGCTAACGTTTTCTAACGGGCCGGGATTCAATTCTTTTCCGAGTTTCAAGCTTTCTCCTCACCAATCTAATCATAGTTGGATTTCAAACGTTTGATCTTTGAAGTTCTGTTCTTTCTTCTTGCAGCATTTGTTCCTGAATTTGGAAACCTAAACAAACCTCAAAGAACCCTGCTGATAATCTTCGCAAGACCTCGACTCCTCCTGATTAATTACCTGCTTTTTGCTTGCATCTGCTAGTTGGAGCATGCTTTACTGTTACAGGTAATTAATTATCAGGATTACTGCCCTTGAGATGAGCTTGAGGAGATTAAGGAACTTGCATCTTAGTTCTTCTTTGATAGTAATATAAACCTATAGTTCTACACGTCAATTAGCTGTTTTTATTTCAATGATAAGGTAGAGTCCAGAGCTAATGAACTGCCAGTTTTGGTCCAATTGGAAACTGTCAGATGCTGTCAGCGGGCACGGTCTGGTCTAGCTTCTTGTTCAGAGTTGAGCTGGCATCGTACTGTGTGTTTAACTGGGTTTTATTTGGTGCCCAAGAGCTTTCAAATGCCTTGGCGGTTGAGGCGCTTAGACACAGAACCCACAATAGGGAAAACAGAAAGTTAATAATATTTTTCAATGATTACATCTATAGCCTACAGAATTTATGTTGCAAAAATATACTCATTGTACTACATATTAGCATTCTCATTACACTCAAGTCTCTTGAATGAATCAAAGTTCTAGCATGAAATCCTAAAGTCACTGAGAGAGTATTCAATCTTGGGGAGCGCTAGCACAATGAATGACATCGAGGAAGAGGCTTTCATCACAAGGAATGCAGATTTTGGAGTCACTGGTGAAATCATATTCATCCCGAGCTTGATCCAGCAATGCCTCGAACAGTGGGTGCTTCAGCAAGGTGAGTTTAATTACAAATCTCTTATAGTTTTCCCCAACATATACTACTAAGTGACCCTTTGGCACATCTCTCGGGATTGAGCTCTCTTCATGGATGGAATTAGGCGGCTTTGCCCACTGATAACAGTATTCGCAACTCCCACAAGGTATGACTCTACTCCCCATCTTCCTCCATTTGGTAATGCATGCCTTCAGAAATTTTCTTTTCATTGTCTTTCAAAGAAATTGAAAGTAGTATGCCAATATAGACAGAAAGTAGGGAAGAGGGGGGGGGGGAAGAAGTTGCTTATAATCTGAAAATGGGGATCAAGTATGGTGTGGATGGTGAAATAGATGGAACTGAAAGAAAGGGTTATCTAACAGTAAAGGGGGGGCATTAAATGGTTGACATGATGGGTAGCTAAGAGATAGTGAGCTTGCCTTGGTCGAAGTCTTGGTAAATTTATGTTCTAGTAGGTTTTAGTAAAGATATTTCTTAAGCTCAAATGTATGAGTATTGAGATAGTACCCTTATTTTATAGCAGTTGCGTCTTGATACGAAAGTGTACGAACATGCATCTCATGATATAAAAAGCTATGCAAAATTATTTAAAAACTAGGGTCAGACAAGAACTCGAGAGAGAGAGAGAGATGGAGAATGGTGCTTGATCGTGATCTTTCGAAGTACTCGAAGTTAAGACCCCACAAGTTGAGAGTGGAAAAGATAAGATATGAAAGAGGGATGGGATAAGCTTCTTGGGCAAAGTGCTTTCCCACTTTAATTCTGTTGATATATATATATATATATTAGTTTTAACGGATATTGTAAAAAATGCACCAGCTTGCCCAGACTGAAACAGAGTGCAAAAAAAAAAAAGTTCTTTTTGTTAAAATCCTTCCCATTTCAGTCATTTTCATGTAAAATGATATGAATTAATTGATTTATATAATTATTCTTAAAAAATTTAAATTACAATATTTATAGATCATTGTTTCTATTGTATCAAAGGAAATATATATACACGAACTATTATACTCCCTTTTGGACTATATAAATATTGGTTGTGTGTCAGTGAGTTGAGCTTGGCTGGAAATCAAATTTGATAAAAATGATGTAAGATGAGCTAAGCCCCTTTATTAACACCACTAATCTATCCAGATTTTCTCTAGATGGAAGCGTCAATACCTAGCTTTTGGTTGTTTAGTCCTTTTTTTTCCGCTATAAGGTTAATGTTTAGATCTTGGATTGGAGGGTTTGGAGGGCATGCTCGCCGGCTGCTTGCCTGGCTGCAATTTCCTGCAGCTGGATTCGATATAAGCTTTTGTTTACATCTCTGCACCTTCGGTCTGTGCATGCATGTAATTGGCTATTTATTGCAAAACAAATATGGAGAGAAACAAACTTGGATTTCAGAGTCTTTGCCAGAAAATAATAATAATAATAATAATAGTAATAAAAAGAAAAGCAAAGAAAATGGAATCTTACAATGATCCTTCTCAGCGATTGAAAGTTGGAAACATTCCATATCTTACCAACCAAATCACGTAGTCTATAGACTCTTTTAGCACGAAGGTATCCCTCTCTACATTAATATATTCAACATTTTATTTTATTTTGTTGGTTCATTTGATGATTTTTCTGAACTTCAAAAGTTAATGAATTCCAAACTTTTGCAAGAACAATAATAAAAAATAAGAAGAAAGAAATATATGATAAAGACAAGAGAAGATAACTGTGTGTTTTTTCCTTTTTCCTAAGGTTTTCTCAGAGATGATTGAAAAGCCAGCGCAGGGTTCATCTCCCGCAGACAATATGTGCTGTACTCAGTTGTCACAAGGAAAATTTAAAAATAAAATAAAATAAAATACAACTCCCTCAATTGTACACATCTGTCGAGTAGAGCTGCCAACAGTTTCGCAGACATGGTGAGAGAAACTGAGAACGTGAATGTAATGTAGTATATTACATTATATGCCAAGTAACTAAGCCTAACAGTTCTTTTACGTGTTAATTTAACAAGGGATGCAAAGCAATTGGGATTGACTCTCACTCTGATTTATCATCTCAATGAATGTTATGATGATCTTCGCAAGCTAAACCTTCGTAAAAATGAACAACTTCTTTTTTAATCTTACAAGCAAATCAATTTTTCTTCTTGAGAATTCCTTTTTTCATCGTGGTTGACATAGGTTTAATCTGTTTTTAAACCCTTAATTGCATAAAGAGCTGCACTATATATATATATATATTATTGCTCAATCTGACCAGCTCAAAGTGTAAGTTATCTGATATCAAGTAATGTCTCCAATCTTCTCGATTATTGATTCCTTACATACCCATACCATGAAACTAAATTATATTTGTTTAGTTGTACTTTTCTACCTCCAAACAAGAAAGTTTTATTTCTATGTCTAACATGTTTTCCGAACAAGCAACCTATAATCTTACAAAAATGTAAAAATGTAAGAAAATCTAATCTAAAAAATACTCAAACATTTGGACTATCAGTAGAAGAATAACCTACTTTAGAACATAAAACTCTGTAGAAGAGGAAGAGGAGAGGGGTGGGGGTTTGAAAAAAAAAACGTTGTCTGAAACTGAAATTTTAGAGGAGGATTGTAGTAGTTGGTGACAAAGTAGTCCCGATAGGGTGGGGGCCGAGAAGGGGACATTGGGGTGCACATAAAGCTCGGGCTACTACAGCCAATCCAAGTCAAACCCAAGTCTTTAAAAAGGGCACAACGGACATCCTTGGCTCACACCCTCTCACCAGAGTTATTTGAAGACACCAAAGCCATCAAGCAACCAAACAACTTAAACGGAGAGAGTTGGTGCTGTGACACATCATATTATGTCTCAGGCTGGCTGGGGGGGGGGGGTTCCCAAAGGCTAACCACGTGCCCCCAAACTCGCAATGATTTTGTTTGGACTTCTCTTTCCCTTGATCTACAGTGTTTCTTTTTTTTTTAGCCCCCTCCGCTCGTGCATGCTTCTGTATCTCTTAGCTGTCTGTCACCCCTTGCCTTCTTTTTTAATCTTGTTAGGCTTTTATAATCGTCGATCGTCCAAATGAATTTTATAGTTACCGACCGTTCTAATGAAAGATCACCCTCGATCGTCAATAATCTTTAGGGCGATCGCCTAACTACGACTGACACCAATCTGACACCTCCGACGGCGTCTTAAATACGGAGTTGATATCTATTGAAGGGACGGCCGGTCGGCTGGGCTAACCACTAGATAACAAGGCCTGACACTTAACTCGGCGTGAGTCGCATCATCATCAAATCACCTGACGTTATGTCTCCAGACAACACCTATAAAAAGGTAGGCAAACCCAAAAGTAAGGGAGCTCTATCTCTCTCTCTCGGGCCCTGGCTCTCTCTCTATTTCCCTGAATCTCTATCATTATACTTCTAAAGCGCTCGCACACTAACTTAACCATCGGAGAGAGCCTCGGAGTATCAGCTCCGACACCCTTCTGATCTTCTTTGTGTTACAAGACCACAAGCGACCTCAACAAATCTATTATTATTTAATACTATAAACCATTTTTTTTTTTTAAATTCCTTCAACTACCTTCCCATGGCTTCTCCCATGCTTCCCATTGGGAACCCAGGAGTTTAAAGATTTTTTCCACCCTTCCCTATTTTTTTTTTCTGGTTTCTTCACTTTCGTTAATACTTTTTATTTACTCATTTTGTAATCAGTTATAAGATGGAGCTT
>JBBYHO010014766.1:0-12955 GCA_038382025.1 Adansonia gregorii
ACGCTGATATATTCAATTGAAATCGTGTATACAACCTACGTCGAATTTATGACTTCATTTTAAAACCATGAGACATCGGCGTAGTTATTATCCTCGAAAAATTGTAATGTTTTTTATCAAATGAAGCGAGCTTTTGATTAACAACGGTGAATTTGTGATGGTCAAGATCTATTAACTGTGTACAAACATGAATTTCTCCCACAATTTTCTCAACTTTACATTTATTTGATGCAGATCTCACGACTTTAATAGATGATAATTTTAGTAATTATAAATTGTGTTACCCTTTTATGTTTTACCATTTTTTTTACATCATATTTATATAAATTATATTATTTTTAAAATTATCAAATTATTATAATGTCGATCGAGAATCTGACGTTTCATAGACAATAAATAAGCCTGAAAATCATTAGGAATATGGTTATATTTGTGACTTAGAACCTGTCTCTGTTCTACGATATTTTTCTTAGGATCCTTTCACTTATCTGCACATCTCAGGTATAAGCACATGCTGACAAATTTCAATTTCTTTTGCATAAAGCCTATTAAAAATTCTGTCACTACAAATTCACAAGCGCCAATTCTTTTAACACACTGTCTGCCCCAGTTAAAAGGGTTGAAAAGTTTGTTCGATTTGTATTGAATTAGTTTTGAATATAAGATTTTATAATTTAGATATGTTTGATTTAAATTATGATTATTTAATAAAAAAATTTTATTTATATTTAATTATAAAAATAAAAAAAATAATATTATAAATTTTTTAAAAAGAAAAACATGATTATGGATCAAACTAAGTCAATTTTGGATTAAAAATAATCTCAATCTTATCCGAACTATGAATGATAGTTTTCCCTCCAGTGGGAAAAAAAACAAAAAATCTCATTTTACTTCATGACTTTCAACCATATAGGAAAATGGTCCAATATACCTGTCTGTTTTACAGTCTTCTTGTCGGCAGTTCCTCTGTATAAACCACAAGAATCGAACCAAGTGAACTAAATCCTTATCCGCAGAAAGATTGCAGTCCTTGGCACATGGGAAAGTTGGTTTGCCTGCCGAATTTCGTCTTGTTTTAGAAGAATTAGTGTTCCAAGTCAATGATTACAAGGAATGCATTCAGCTACTAACTAGGCAATCTCAAGGAGAGGAGTTACCAAGTTTTTGTTACGTTAGTGCTAAATAACTTGGTGAAAGTCATATTTTAAACTGATTGCAAATTTGTTCTTAAGGTTTATGACAATGCTATGGACCCTGGATTAAACCTAAAAGGGGGACATCCATATGGAGCCTGTAGGAATAAATAGACCATTGTTGGAACTCCATGATAGACTGTAATTTCCTGCAAGAACTTTGCAAAACACTCTCTAGTGAAGGGATATTTAATTAAAATAATTGTTTCATCTTCTTCAATCCAATCCAAGACACCACTAAACTATATTACTTGAACTTTTTATTTTTTTATAAAGTATCCATGTTCGACATATTTTCGGATATAAGAATATGATCTTTCGAGACCCTCCAAATAAATAAAAAAAATTTAGAAAAAATTGAACATACCTGTATTCAATATCCGTACTTGAATTTGAATATTATAGCCTACAAAGCCCATTTCTAATGTGCCATGACATATAATTTAGACCAAATTTTGAAGAAAGGGTTTCGAAATTATACTTTTTGAAGCTCTCAGCTTCTTTTTTTATGCTATAATTAACTGTTAATGCTGCTGTAAAGGAACACTAATCAATCACTTGGTCATCGAATATGCATGTGAGGACTGTTGTAGCTGAATGATTGCCTTGAGATACATACATGTTCCTTTAGTTATTGAAATCCTCAGGTAGGCCACCCGATGCTAATGACTGAGGGGTGAAAAAAAAAAAAAAAAAAAAAAAGACAGTAACTTCTTATGCTGCTGCTGTAGTTTTTTGTCCTCTCTCGGGCCCTTTTTTTCAGAAGGGGTCATATTGTCACAGCATAGAGTCGGTTGAAACTTGAAACATTTGGTTTTCCAGAAACAACGTCCCAGAGAAGATCAAGATGCCCCACCAACATGTCCATTGCCAGAGGTGTAAATTCTTCGGCCAGAGCGGACCCTACTCTTTGACAAGAAAAGTATTGCATTCATTGGACTGGAACAGTTCAGACAAATAAAGGAAACATGTACCTCGAAGAAAGATTAAGGTGACATTCCTAATCGAAACAGTGTTAAACTAGTCCCACACAATCGATGGGATCATATAGGTATCCCTTAACATAGCTCCTTTAAAGGATATTGGAGACTCACAAAGCACGATCTTTCAGAAAATTGATTCCTATTCTCAGTCATAAGCTCACACTAACCCATCAATTTGGGATCCAATTCAGGTTTTTCCCTGGGGTATGAGTAGTAAGGAATTGGAATATCTTACAAGTTTATGTAGCCAAATTTTACATTTGCCTCTTCAGTTTCATCAGTAATAAAGTCAAAACTACTGATGATAGATTGTGTTTTTAAGTTTTCCATCCGCAAATACAGTTTAACTTGTAGAAAAGTAGTTAATCTCATCACTCGATTAGCAGTTTAAAATTTCTTACTGCAGCCATTAAAGCCAGGTGCTTCAGCTTTAGCACTGTCCTTTCTGGCTTTCTCGCATGAATGCATCAGATTAAATCAAATTAGTCTTTTGATTCTCTCAGTCAAATAATATGCCCCTCAATAATTTTTACCGGTTCCTTGTGCATAAAAAGTTACTAGTTTTGGCGTCCCATTGAAGTGGCTGGTTGGGAGGTGCATTGTAAAAGCAAAGCAGAGTTAAAAAGAGGCTGACCTCCTCCACTAGAACTGGTTTCTTAAAGTTCCAGGATAAATTATGGGCCTACCCTAATTGCTTTCTTGACATTGAAAATCCCCATTACAGGAAAAGTAAAGCAGCGAAGTAGAAAAAGGAAAGGAAAAGCTACACGGAAAAAGCAGATACAGAATGAAAGGTGAAGATATGGAGGATGTGATGATGATCATCAGCAGTACTGGTAATCCCAGGGATGAGACTATTATTCAAGAACCCATCAGCACTACCACTTGCCCTAGATGGAAACTTTACGACAATCCGTTTTATTATTCTGATCATCATCAGCATCAACAACAACAGTGCCAAAGTGGCAAGCATCTTCATCAAGTGAAACTCCCCGTGTCAGCTCGAAAAATCACAGCTTCTTTCTGGGACCTTACCTTCTTCAAACCAGTTATGTATTCTGAATCGGATATTGCTAGAGCCCAAATAACTGATTTGAAAGCTGAAGTGGAGTACGAACGCAAGGCACGTAAGAAGGCTGAGTCCCTCAATAAGAAATTGGCTAAAGAACTAGGTGAGGAAAGAAGGGGAAGAGAAGCATTGGAGAGAATATGTGAAGAGCTTGCAAGAGAAATTTCATTAAAAAAGGCAGAGGTTGACCGAATGAAAAGGGAATTCGAGGAAGAAAGAAAGATGTTAAGGATGGCTGAAGTTTTAAGGGAAGAAAGAGTTCAAATGAAGCTGACGGAGGCCAAGATTCTCTTCGAGGAGAAGTTATTAAAATTGGAGGAAACCAAACGCAGACAACCTGAGTTCACTGCCAATCTTTCAAGGAAGTTTTCGAAACTAGTTTTCAGTGAGAAATCTTGTGATAATAGTAACGCTGCCGTTGATTCAAGAGAGTCAACAAGATTTGCATTGGGTGAAAAGTCATCATCCTGTTACGATAATATAAACAGAACCATTGTCTCCTCATCCATGGCGATTCAACGAAAAGCATCTTTGGAACCTGAGAATCCTCACATCAAGCGAGGGATCAAAGGGTTCGTCGAATTCCCGAGAGTGGTTCGAGCAATTGGATCAAAGAGTAGGCATTGGGGTTCAAAGCTGGAGTGCCAAAAAGCTCAGTTAAAGATTCTACTCAAGTAAAAGAGCTCATCCGATCAAATTATCTTATTATGAGTTAAGAAGTGTTGGAAGACATCACTTCCCTTCTTCAAACCTTCTGCTTCCAAGTAATTTAGCTTTTGTCTTTTGGCTTAAAATTTGTTTTGTTTTCCCTTATTTTCATGTTGAATTGTTTCACATATTATATTGTTCTTGAAAGATTATAAGAATAGAGTAAATATATGGTTTGGGTTTGTAATTTGCTGTAAGGTTGCCAGGATGCATATGAGTTTGCGTTCATTAATAATATAAGATTTGAAAATAGTTATATCCATGGCAGGATTACGGTTAAAAAATTTTAAATTTTTTTAATTTAAATTTAAGGGACTATCCCAAAATTCATTTTATGTTCACATTATTATTAAAATATTATTTTTATATTATAATTAACTTTAAATAAAAATATTTTTTATTCTTAAATAGTAATTTAAGTCGAATTATATCGAATTTGTAAAAATTTTACCCAATATTTAATCTTTGTGAATTAAACTTATCAAACTAGACAAATAATTAGACCTTTACTAGTTCTACTACCAATAGGCTCATCTCGTGGATCCTGACAAAGCTAATATGCAAAATTGAAGGATCTTTGGGGACAAATCACATGTGCATTAAACCTGTTGTTTAAAGAGTAGTGAAACTAGTTTAGAAGTATCTTTCCATTTCTTAGAAATAGCGGCTGGGACGTTGATAGTTGATAATGCAATAGTGTGCAGGGTTAGGGAGCCTCAAGTAACATTTTGTAATTCTTCTGAAACTCGATCAGTAACATCTAATCAAAAGCATTGAACTAAGAGAGTGGAATTAGGTATCAGCAATGGTGACTTTTCATTGCCTAGACTAAAATCAGGTGCAGTCCCTAAACAAATGAGGTCAACTAATTAGAGCATAACAATCTTAATCATTATTAGTTGCAGCAACTCTTAAGTATAAAAAAATATGATGTAAAGGCACAAAATCTTAAAATCATTTTCAATATCTTAGTACCTCTTTTGATTTTGATCATTTTAGAAGTTCAATTTCAGATACTGTCTAGTTGTGCTTTGCACTTTTATTTAGTTTTTATTTAAGAATTTTTGTCCATTTTATGATTTAAGACTAATACTGTTTAAGTATTTGTAGCTATCCTCTTCAAAAATGTGTTTATATCAATTCAAACTTTGTTTTTCTCTATAAACAAATATGACTTTTATCACCCATACCATATCTATTTAAGTAACCGTGCTTTAAACTTTACAAGCCTCGTTAACCCTACGAAGCAAGTTAATTAATAAATTCTCTTGCAATAATCGAAGATCAGAAACAAAGTAGGAAAAAAATGCATGGCTCTTGGTTTTCTCATTTGTTTTTGAGAAAAAGCTCATGAATTCCTTTGGAGGCTGAAAAAGAACAAGGCGACAGAACACAAGAGCAAACCCTTTCCTCCGTCATGGAGAGCCATTTATCACACGAGGTTAGAATATAGTATGAAGGATACGTGACCTAATTGACCGTACTCAATTAGCGCACTGAAATTGTACAAAATGATAATAAATAAATAAAAATTTAAAATAGACCTTCGTTTGTGTGAAACCATATATCATACCTTTTTCTTTGGTCTTCTATTAGCTAAAATTAAGTGAAACCATATGCATTCCATTCGATCATCTTCTAACTAACCATGTTTTTAATTTGAAAGAAGCTCAGCTAAGACTTGAAATTTCCAATTATAATACATATTTACTAGATTTTAATACATAGATTTTAGCCGACAAGTCTAATAGAGTCAAGAATAACTTGTAGTTGGATTCAGTTAACGGACATTTATAAATATCGATTTAAAATTATTTAATTTTATATTTAAAATATTATTTTTATTTGACTTAAAAAAAAGTGAATTACTACAATTATCTTTTTAAAAGTATTATATTAACCAGTATCAACATATATATATATATATTGATATTTTTCATTGTTATTATATTTGTCTCATTTAATATTTTCATGTGCAAAAAAAAAGTTTGATTTAATAATTACACCGCTCTAAATATTTTATAAATTTTATTAAAATAGTTCTGAACTTCTAATGAGGTATACTCCTTTTGTCTTATTTCTTTATTAATAATTTTCTTTTAAAATATCTCAAAATTATGTCTTTTTTTTTAACAATTAAATCACTTACTTTTTATATTTTAAAGTTATATTTCATGACTTTTCACTTCTATAATAAAAAGTTACGAAACATCAGTTTTTATAAAAAAAAATGCTTTTAAATATTAAATGAATTATAATTATAATTTTTAAATAATTTCTAAAAAAAAAAAAAGAGACTTAAACAATTTGAAAAGGAAGAGTTTGGGTGGCAGTGGTTTAGAAATAATTTATTTTCATTAATACATTTTTTCTTTTGTTGACATTGCCCAATATAAAATTATCCAAAACCACACGATAATTTGATAAAACTCAACTGCAAAATGATCATACGATTAGTTAAGCTTCTTAAGCGTTAATAAACCCTAGGGCTAAGAGTAGCTCTAAATCAAGCTCAATTCTAAGGTCCAAATTTAATGCACAGTTTTGTTAAAAAAAAATATTTATAACTAAAATAGCAAATTGAATTAGTTACGACATCACATCAATTGGCCTTGGTCCCCAATCCCACACACGATTACACGAAACCCAAATGGACCCCACCCTTTTTTTTCCCCTTCACGACTCCCAAATCCCAATGCTCGCACAAAAGTTAACGGCGTTAACATTGACGGTTACATGAGTCAATTAAGTGAAGAGGGTCTTTACTCTTTCGCACCTTGAAAGCAAGCAATTAAAATAATAATAATAATAATAAAATATCGGTTTAGTTATTAATAATAAATTAAATTACTTAATAAAAAGTATATTTTGTTTAATAATATATGTTTTAATATATAATTAAGAGTTTAACGATTTAAATTTTATTAAAAAATAATTTTTTATATTTAATTTGATTATTTGTAGATTTATTATCGATTGAATATATTCTTTTTTAATTCATCATATTTTCAGTTCTTTGGCATATTTTGAATCAAAAGAATCATATATTCTCGATTGAGTTAATTAATTAATTAATTAATTTAATCATATTTTTTAACGTCATTCATAGCCGAGAACTCTGATAAAAAAAACCTAAAAGTTATCAATAATCTTTGATTTAATATCAAAGGTGCACCTAAATCGTGTTGAAGGGGTTAAATCCCCTCCAATTGAACTAGACACCCATTTGGGTGTCCAGCTCCAGTACAGTTCAAGTGCATTGGACCCAAACTTTCCACTGGGCCCTTAACGGTCCAATGGAAATTTTTAAGGCACCACTAGAAAAATCTTTCACTTTTATCTTTTCTTTTTTTTTCAATTTTTCTTTATTTATTGGTTTTTACAAGTATTTAATTATTTAAGTGGTAAAAAAATTTATATTGTTGCTTTTTCACGTATTCTTTAATTTTTATTTAAAAATTTTTCATATTATTTATTTTTATTAACTCTATCAAATTTTTAAATTTTATTGTGCCAATATTTTTAAGTGAATTAATTTTTAAAAAATTATAAAATGTTAAATAAAATTAAAATATTATAAGATACATAAAGATAATAAATAAATATTATTTACTAAATTTTAATTTGTTTAAATATATTATTAATTATATACAAATTTTATTTTAATGTCTTTAATAGTCATTTCTCTTTTCACTATAATTCACCTCACCGTCACATACGATTAAATTCAAATACATATTTTACTGTTATTTTTAATCTTATTATTATTTTATTACTATAATAATTAATTTTATCATTATTACTATTTTTAATATTTGAAGTCAATCTCTTTATTCATCCAAACAATCTCTAAAAATATGTTTAAATTAATTCGTAAACTTAAATTTAATTTCAAGCGTCACTTTTCTTCATTTCCAATTTATTATAAATAATCTAAAATCAAACCCATATCTAATCTTTATTGTACTAGAACATTGAATTAGAATTTTTTTATTACAAAGGAGAACTAATTAAAAAAATAAAAATTATTATAAATTTAAAATATATTAAATAAAAATATTTAAAATAATTATCTAAATTAATTAAACTCTAGCTTTATTATATCACGAATTTACGAGTGATTGGGGGATTTGGAGAACACGGTTAGGAGATGCTGCTGAACGTTGGGGATGTCACGGTGAAGTTGGTTTTTGTCTGTATTCCAGAAGGGGTCCGAATGTTGGAAGCAAAGGAAGCAAAGCAAAAGGCATGGCTGAAAATGGCGGCACCGCTACGTCATAATATTGCCAAACTTTTTTAGTTATAAACAAGCAACAAACACTAGTGGCTTGGCTTGAGAAGTGTAAAGAGGAACAAAGGGGATTCATTTGCAGGATCGTGTAAGAATTTTTTTTGCAGAAAAAGAGAGTGAAAGTAGATTGGGGTTTAAGGTTGTCTTGTTCTGGTTTCAAGTTGTCTCAGAGAAAGGGTTCGGGAAGATCATCAGATCAGTGTGATGTTGGGTAGGGTTTGAGGATGCAACAAGAAATTGAGGAATCTTCTCCAAATAAGAACTTCATGCCAATGGCTCATCATCATCAGCCTTTATCATCATCTTCTTCTTGTTGTGGTGGTGATGGATTTGATGGAGGAGCTTGTGACGGTAAGCCTTTTGTTTGCAACACGAGCAAGCAGGTGGCCGATATATACGATATTATCGGTCCTGCTGCTGCTGCAGTGGTGTTAAAGTCTCGGCAGCATCATCACCCCGCCTTTAGCGCCGCCGCTGACCCTTCATTTCCCCACAATTCCTCCGGTAAACTCCTCTGCTTTCTTCATTCATCATTTCTTTTCTTGCAATTTTCAATGAAGTAATTAAAGTATAGATTAATGCATATGGTGTTTAAAGTCTAAAGTTAATTAATATAGGCGACATGGCGGGGCCTGTGACCGCTAGAGTTCCTTTCACAGCAGCTCAATGGCAAGAGCTGGAGAGGCAGGTTATGATATTCAAGTACATGATGGCCTCTGTCTCTGTCCCTCCTGAACTCCTTATACCCCTAACTAGAAATCCTTCAAATGGTACTTAATCATTTCTTTGTCTGCTTTTATTTAATATTATCAATGTAAACGTAGTGTCAAGTCGTTAGCCTTTTTTCATGCAACTTTCATGGTGTTGATAGTGATAAAAGGGTCTTTGGAATTGGGATTTTCGAGCAATGTTAGCTCGGATCCGGAGCCATGGAGGTGCAGAAGAACAGATGGGAAGAAATGGAGGTGCTCGAGAGACGCGGCTCCTGATCAGAAATACTGTGAGCGTCACACTCATAAGAGCCGACCGCGTTCAAGAAAGCCTGTGGAATTGCCAAACCACTTCATTAAGAGCAACAACCATGATCACAAATCTCAAACACTTAACATGGCATTTGATAGCAGCAGCGGCAGCAGCAGCAAGCAATTTCATCAAATTCCCCATTTTATCAACCGGGCCGATGCTCATATATTCACATCTGCATTTGATCAACGCAGGTAGGCTTTGGATTTCCCAATACTCTGCATATGTCTGCTCTGGATCTGATAAACATAAACCAAATCTTGTATTTCGTGTTATTTTCTTATCCACTCATCACAATCCATGAGTATAAATGCATGATGTTGATTGTTTGTCTTATGTAACTTACTACTGTAATAAAGTGATGGTTAATGGTTGACCCGTGAAGGTGCTTAGAGTGGTTCATGAAAGGGGAGGCGACCGTTCCTTTTGCTAGCAATTCTAACTCTGCTTGGCGGCGCTATAAAGACCATCGCCTTAATTTGCAACAAGCTCAGCAGAATCTCACTGAGCAGTTTAACCCCAGTTTAGCCTATTCGGGCGGAGCCTTGAATCTCAAACAAACACATTCAGATGAGACAAGGAGCTTCATTGATGCATCGTCAACAGCCGAGAGGGAGGTTGCCGAAATATACGGAATTGGGAGCAAACGCCATGTTTCTTCAAAAGAGAAGCTACCACTCTCTTCTCTTACACTGTCAGTGTCGGGTGGGAATCAAAACAATCAAGAAGACGAAGATGATGAGAACAGTGAAATGGGTGTTTTTGGTATCATGGGCTTAGCAATGGAAAATTTGAGGGCTTTGAGACCACCCCAAATGGAGGATCCAATTTCATGGATGGGTTCGCCGCCTGGTGGACCACTGGCTGAAGCGTTGTGCCTTGGCATTGGAAGTAGTCAAAGCACAAGTACGAGTGGCTGCGGCAAGAACACATGAGAGGATGGGAAGTGGCCAACTTTTTTACCTAGTTATGGATAAGAGCTTTTTAGAGTTGATGCCGTGTGAACATTTCTCTGTGTTTTCCTTTTGGAGCTAAATAAGCCAAGCTGAACCTTTAGGAATGCGATGATTGCTGAATGCCTTTGTTGCTTTTGGTCTCCTTGCTTTTACATCCCTAGTTCAATTACTAGGATTGGTTTTGAATTGTAGTGTAAAATATGATTAGATGTTTAATTTCCATTAAAATCAATGCTATCATTTAATGCTTTTAAGAAGGAACATTAGGGTGATTTTGTGCGTTGCTTGTTGCGGTTCAGGTTTCAAATGTTAGAAGCAAGCGATATAAGTATTCAACGAGTCAATGCATACATATACATCTTTGTTCTCTATTATCATACTAAAGTGTTTCTCTATGTAGACCTCAAGTTTTGTTGACTCGGTCTCACCTCACCTTGGAATTCCATTTGAGAGCTGTTATGCCGAATATTATATTAGGCCAATGGCTAGCGAAGCCCACAAGGCCTTATAGCAAGAAACTACCAATCGGTCCTTGAAAGGAATGACGTGTCCATAAGCACTAATCTTGTTCCTTGAGGCAGATGAGGGTAGATGGTTATCACAACTAATCGGAGAGTGAAAATGCCTTAAATTTTACATGCATTCAAGAATAAAAGGTATGATTGCGAGGTAAGGCTTGCTAAAAGCCCTAGGACAATCTTTGCTGCTTTTTCTTTTCTCTTTGGTTTTTATTTTTATTTTTTCCCTTTCTTTCATAGATCTTTGCTTAAACATCGGAACATGTTCTACTCTACCTTGCTCTACCTCCCATGTACTTCACAATCAAACTCAAACCTCTCCACGTTCTCAAAATCATCAACAAGGGGCATACTAGAAAATTTTGAATTTTTTCTTCACCGAACACTTCTTTGAAAGAACTGAAGACATCATTTATCACTGATTTGGGGAATATCTTTTCAGGAAAAGTTTTGGCATGGTTTGCACTTCGAGCTACCCTCGAGCCTCCATACACCACCTCTATCCGGTGTTATTGGTCGCTGAGTAATGGGTATTTGAATATTGCAAACCTGCGGGATTCTGAATTTCTAAGTGTTGGGCATTTGACCTGGGCCTATGTGGCTTTGCCTGTCGACAGGGTGAGGTCAGGCGATAGGCCCACAGCGTCAAAACAGGTTTGAGCTTGTGCATTGCATAACAAATAAAACAGGCTTTTGATGGTAAATCATGCCATCAAGCAATTATGGTGGAAGACATGTTTTGACTGCCCATAGTTGGACGGCCTGTTTAATTCAAGTTTAAGATGAATTTTGTTAATTTAAATTTAAAAGTAATAAAAATATTTTTATTTAAATTCAATTATAAAAATTAATATAAAAATAATTTTAATTAGTGAAACGCGTTTTCTAGACCATAGACTGATAAAAAAAAAAAAGGAAAAACCCAAACAAACGCTAAATTTGGTTTTACAAATTCCAAATCGTTACTCTTGATCAATATTATTAACCTCTAAGAACATAAAGATGAAGAAAGTAGAATACAAAGAAGTGGCTTTTTGAATTCTAATCACATCAGATTAGGGGAATGATTCAATTTTTTTTTTTTCCATCAAGCTTCCCAACTCAAAACCCTACCAAATTTTTTCCTGGATAGACTTTTGTAAAGCTATGGTACCTTCATTTCATTCTTCCTGGATGTTACATTTTGCCTTGCAATCTGGTCCCATATGCACCTAGCCAGATTCATATCTGCTTTAACTAGATTGATATCCACCGTAAATACTTAACATTGCAACTACGAATTAGTATAAATAAACTACATTTGGCCCTGTATTTGAGAACTAGGGATAAATCTTCTTAGCTTAGTTCATTTGGTTCATGAGTTAGCTTAGCTGAATTTGCAACGTTTTTGCATTAAGTTTTTGGAAATTAACTACTAGATGCAATTAAATATGTGGTCTAGGTGACAAAATAAATTAATTTTACATAAATTACTGTTTTTATTTTTTTATAGAGATTGTATCAAATAATGCAGTTAAAATAAAAATTACCTCCGCACTCGTCTTTTCGAGAATATTATGTCTTTTTTTTTAACAAGATGTTGATAAATTAATCTAAAAAAGATTGGTTCATGAACATCTCTACCTAAGTAGTAGAATTAATAGCTATGATGAATTAATAGTAGCTTATAGAAGGCTGTGAAAAATAATTTTTTTTTTTAAAAAAAGAAAGATAGTGCAAAATTAGTTGAAGAAGACTTCAGAAAGAGAGCAGCAATATTATTAAGCGTTTAGGCCCTACAAACCTGAAATTCTTGTATGAAAAAGACCAATCAATATATTCCTTTTGATGTGGGGTCAGTTCTGTCGATAGAACCTTAAAATTATGGATTGGCCTCTTTCTCATTCCATCGCATGTCTCATGATTTTCCGATTCTAAATGTGAAATGAAAATCCCTTTGCACAAATAAAGTGGTAATTGTAGTTCTGTTCTTTGGTAGGATTAATAGTCATAAAATGCTGGTATATCATAATTGCTATATCTTTTTTGTATAATTGATATTATATTCAAGCAAAATAAACCTGCAACAAAGAATCAACTCGACAGATCATAGTTATAATATTTACATGGGATGGTCAAAGTAAAATCGACAGCTCCGTTGAGGAAGAGAACTTGATCCAATCTTCATTTGCAGCTGTTACTCGATGGGTGACCATGGGTGCATAATTTCTA
>JBBYHO010014817.1:0-12952 GCA_038382025.1 Adansonia gregorii
AAAAAATTTTAAAATTTTGTGGGCATAATTGCCCCCATAATCCACCACGTAGGTTCACCCTTGGTTGTACTCGGAAAGTTCAGAAAAAAAGTTAGCAAAAGTAGTCAAGCACTGGAAATATTAAAGGAGCTTTGAAGTGGAAACTCCGGGATGTACCTTAATGTTTATGTCAAAAAAAGTCCAAACGAGAAAAAAGATGAAGAATAATAACAGTAATAGAATGTAAGAATGTGATCTTAGGGTTTTATTTTTTATCTCAAACTTTTACACATTGAATTTTTGTGCAACCGGCGATGATTGAAATTATTCTTTCGATCTAGAGGTCATATTTGTTTTGCTTTTGGATTTGATTTTAGACTTTTGGTGTAGTTAAGAATAAGTTTCACTTCATTAAACGAACCGAATTTGAAATATATATTTTATTCATTTATATTCATAAACAAATTTATTTACAAATCATTTAAAACTCATTATTTTATTGTTCAATTATAAAATAATTAATAATATTATTAGTATGTGTATTAAATTATTTATAACATAATTAATTATATTTGTGTTGCAGTAATTTCTATTTGATAATATTAAATTTCATAATATTTGGGCTTTATTGTTTTATATTTAACAATTATTTAAATTTAATATTATTTGTATTTTATTATATATATTTAATAATAACCTAAATTCGATTTGCTTGTAAGATTGTTTAAATCTGTTCAGATTTATTTGTTTATCGCTTGTGAATAAATTTTTAATTCTTCGCAAACAATTTTGATTATTTGTTCATTCCATATTTGCTTAATGCTCATGAACAAGTTCATTTATTTAAACAAATTGATCTACAACACACTGAATTTTAAATGATCAGAGCTTAGATACAACTTTAAAATTCATTAATGAAAATAAACTTAACACAAATATACTAAAAAATTGAACGAGTACAAATAAATATTTATCCACTTAAACTTGGTTCATTTACCCACCTAAATCAGTTGCCTAAAGCTAGAGGAGAGCACCCCAAAACTAGGCGTCTTTGATGAAACATGACTTCAAACACTGAAATAGAGGTGTTTATAGTCAGGTCAAGTTCGGTTCGGACAAAGTTTAAGTATAGTATTAATATCATGTGTGCTTTTTCAAGTTTAATCGGTTTAAAATATGAGTTTCAAATTTTACTCAGATCTATTTATATTTATAAATATGTAGTTTAAATCCGTTTAGATAGCACATATTTTATTATTTTTAATTTATTTTTAAAAAAATATATTTTTTAAAATTTAATCTTTAGTAATTTAATCATTTTCTTTTATTAAGTTTTAGAATATAAATAACGTGACATAATTTTTTAATATTTATACTACAATATTACATGTATTTATTTTTTATAAGATAAAAATTTTTTAATATATTAAAATATAAAAATAACATATATTATATAATCATAAAATATGATCGAACCTTGAATGTTAGAGCCAAAACTTGACTCCATTTTTAAAAAAACTTATTCTTTTTTACTTAAACTCATTTTTTATAATTGATATTTTAAAAAAAAAAATTTTTAAAATATTAAACGAATTTTTAAACTTGAAGCGGTAACTTATAAAGACCTCTGCACTAAGACAAACTACTGATGCTCAATGTCTGTATAAGTGCGGCCTTTAGTCAGGGGCTTGTTGCTGGGCTTTGCGAACAGTTCAGATTTTCCAACCTAACTCGCTTCAAACTGGGCGAAGTTTGGGTTCGGCTTTTCCTTTTTAACAAAACTAGTTGTCAAGCCAATTAATTATTATTTTGATATTATATAATAATATTAAAAAAATTAAAATATTCATAATTTAGATAAAATCAAATTAAAAAAAAATTTTGAAATATTAATTCTTAATTTTTTTTTACTAATTCTCTAGTATTTTTATATAAAATTATTTTTATATTATACTTATTGTTTTTAATTATATTCTTTATATTTTTTCTTCCATGCACTTCATAACTTAAAATCCTTCAAATGATATTATTATGAACCAGTCCTTCAAATTCAAAATTTGTCTTCAACAATATAAAATTATTAATTTTTCATTCAATTTACTTCAATAAAACTCCAGCTTTGCACATTTTTAATACCCTTGTCTCTATCACATTTTGTGCTGTTACAAACTTAAAAGACACTACGAGTTGAGGTGGTAATATTTTAAAATAAAATAAAAATAAAAATAATGTTATGACACATGTTAATTATTAAAAGCTACACGAATGTCAAAAAGTTAAGGTATACATGTAGGACATTTTTTTATCATGGGTTTTGGTTCTTATAAGTTTATAGCGCATATATATATATAGTTTTAAATTTATTATACTACATATATATATATATTTGTTTAAGATTTTATTATACATGCTTACAATATTCTGATTGAATTTTCGTTCTTATTCATTTGGGTCAATGATTAACGCATCGAGATCCTTTTATTATTTATTTATTTATTATTATTTAATCTAACTTTAATCATTGTCTATAAATTTAACTTTGATTTAACTTTAACAATTTATAAGTATCTCCTACAGATATAAATAGTATTGATAAATATATTAAAAATAAATAAATAAAAAAAATGGACGAGAGCTTAACTCATGATTAAAAACTTTTACCAAATTGAGAATCATAATTAGTATAATCAGGTTGAGCTCTTATCTATTACTTTTTTATAGATTTTTTTTATTACCTTTATCAAAACTACTAATATCTATATGACTCACCTGTAAATTATCAAAATTAAATTAAAGTCAAATTAAAATTAAATTTATGAATAATAATTAAAATTATATTAGATAATAATAAATAAAAAATAATAAAAAATTTTAACTTTAATGCAATCATTTAATAATTAAATGTTATCAATTAAATTAATCTGGATAAAAATAGTACCAAAAAAATGATTTTAAGTTGATAAGTTAAGTTATTCATCCACTTATGATTTGCTTTTATTAAAGATTTTAACTTTTTAATATTTATATGAAATTATTTCACATTAATTATGAATACTCAAAACAATGAAACCTATAATAATAAGTTTTTTTCTTTTTGGCATTCTATATTTTTTAATAGAGATATATGTGAATGAAAAAAAAAACAATGGTATCTGTGTACTCTCATTAGCGTTGGCTCCCTCTTTAGTTTGAATTATATTTGTTATACCTCCACGTACGGTGATCGCCAAACCATCTTAGATCCATTATTTCTTCAAACGGGCGATCACCAGATAATAACATAAAGTCGATCGTCGAATCGTACCTGATAGCGATGTAATCTCTCTGACAATGACTTAAATGCGGAGTTGACATCTATTGAATGACGACTGACTAATTGAGCCGACCACTAAGCACCATGGCCTGACACCTTGCTCAGCGTTGGTCATATCACTACCAAATCACCTGACACAATGTCTCCAAATAGCTCCTATAAAAGAGAGAAGCACGCTTAAAGGTAAGGACCCCACTCCAGAGAACATACGTACACCTTCATACAAAACACTCTACTAACTTAACTATCGGAGAGGGCTCTCGGAGTAAAAACTCTGGTGTCCTCCTAACTCTCTTCGTATTGTAGGATTTTGCTCGATTTTTGGTACCTGCGAAGAAAGCATCAACAATTGGCGCCGTTTGTGGAAATGCGATCGGAAAAAAAATCATGGCCGATCGGAGTGCTGACATCCCATAAAATACCTCGTCGCCCCCTAAAGCGACAAATCGTACTGAAGTTTCGGCAACCCCAGTAGTACCCAGCTCATCAAATACCCAAACATCTCATGTACCCATCTCACTCGCCACTGGCATACTATCAAAACCTACTAGGGTTGATCTCATCGCTGGCCACCTTCGTCCCTCACCCTGACCTAGTCACTGGCCCTAGCACTACGGTCCCAGCAACCATTATTGCCATAAACACTCTACACACACCCTTCGACACACTAATACCTCCCTTTGCTCGATACAGTACACATACACCACCTAGCCAGCCAGACTACCATGCGCATTACCAAGCATAATTTCAAGCCATCGCTAGTCAACTGGACGCCATCCAACAATCTCAGATTTAGTTGGCATAACTTGTCAACTCCTAAACCAATCGCCAAAACACGTAACCCATTGATCGCCTAAACCAATACACTATAAACAACCCAAACTCAGACATGCAAGAGTGTCATGTTACAGCCGACCAGGCTACCTGCCCGATGGTAGAAGAAAGCTCCTACTCTATGCCAATTCTACGACAAATGATGCAAGGAACCTCTCATCATACCATTGGGCATCACACATCAGGTTCGACCTTAGATCTAGCCCAATAGGTAGCGACATTGAAGTAAGAGATCAAAGATCTTCATGAACCACGGAGAGACAACTGGGAATGGTTAACCAAAGAACACAACCCCCTCTCGCCTAACATACACCAGCTATAGGTCCCTAAAAAATTCAAGCTCTTTCTCGACACTTATGATGGTAAAACTGATCTAGCTGACCATCTGAACCATTTTCGTGCTTTTCATAATTTACACGACGTGCCGGACGCCATCCAGTGCCGCATCTTCCCAACAACGCTTCTAGGGCCAGCACGGACATGGTGGTACTCCTTGAACCCAGGGTCTATCACCAACTTTGACTAACTGGGAAGACATTTCCTTACCCATTTCAGTAGTTGCAGAACAGCCGCCAGAACATCCGTCAGTTTAATGGTGATCAAGCAAAACCATGATGAGATGATTTACGATTACCTCAAACGTTTCAACGTAGCCGCCCTGGAGGTCCGAGACCTGAATGACGAATGGGCCATTCAAGCCTTCACAACTAGCATTCGGCATAAGTATCTAAAATATGCCTTGACGGATGCCCAACCTACAAAGCTATACCAGCTTTACGAGAAGGCGCAAAAATACGTGAAAGTTGAGGAAATAAAAATCGCGAGTCGATGAACAGAAATGAAAACCTAAGATCGCAAGCAAAAAGGAGGGCGAGGACCAAAGCCTAGTCGGTTAGCCGACCGCCCTAGCACTCGACCCAAGAAAGATATGCCAATCACCACATCACAAAAAGCCCCATCAGGAAATGAACATAGCCCACTTTGCATGCGAAATACGAGTCCTACATACCTTTGATGGCTCCCAGATCTCAAATTTTCAATGCCATAATGAAAGAAGGGCTTCTCGAGCGACCGCTTCAAATGAGAAGCGATCGCAGCAGGCGTGACCCTGAGAAGCGATATAATTTTCACATCGACATCGGGCATGCCACCGAAGACTGCTTTAGCTTGAAAAATGCCATCGAGTCACTAGTGAGAAAGGTACGATGAAGCAGTTTGTAAAGAAAGAACCACACGCAAAGGATCACATATGATCCCCAAACGAGCACAGGGAGACTGCACCCAAATGACCTATCATTGGCATCATAAGCAGGATCGTCAGTCCGACGGAGTCTTGGGTAGTTAGCAAGTCAAAACGTAGGTCCCACCTCTGCTCTGTAATGGCGGTCAATGTGGCACCCAAGCGCATTAAGCAAACTAATTGGGTGATCCATTTTGACGATGCCAACTCACAGCTCCTATCTGATTACGAAAATGATCCCATCATCATCTCCACCACCATAAGCAATTACCAGGTCCATAGAATCTTTATCGTTAACAGAAGTGCAGTGAAAGTTTTGCAGTGGGATGCCTTCCTTCTCATGGGCTTTACTGCGGGTAACCTGACCCTATCACTTCTAATCTATGGATTCGCCAATCAACCAATACCCATCAAGGGGACGAGCACACTTCCAGCAACTGTGGACGATGGGGAATACATTGTGAATGCCTTGGTCGACTTCCTTATTGTCAACCAGCCTTCCGCTTACAACACAAAAAGCGCATGGGCTGACGAAACGCCTAGTATACTTTGGCCAATCCAGACAACTGAAACTCAGGCGATCGCAGATACTCTTTTCAGCCTTGTTTATAGAACGGAGGCAGTCATACCTGCTGAAATAGGGGTACACAGTTCACGCACTGCTTACCTCGACTTAGAGCTCAATTCTGAACATCTCAAAGCAAACATCGACCTACTCGAGGAAGCTAGAGAAGACGCCGCAATACACATAGCTATCCGAACATAACAGCTTAGCAGACATTATAACCAACTAATGCACAATCGTCAATTCCAGGTTGGTGACCTTGTCTTTCGAAATTGTGAAGCTAGTTGACCAATAAGAGAAAGGAAAAAGCTATCCCCAAACTAGAAAGACCTTATCAAGTCAGCCAAGTTCTAGGCTTTGGTGCTTACAAATTAACAGAATTAAATAGGCGCATCATCCCTAGCACATGCAACGCTACCCATCTAAAGAAATATTATTTGTAAGTGTGTCAATTACAAATACTTATGGTCACCACTATAGACCTTTCCCTTGCAAGCCAACTCATAGATCAAACAACTCTCCCTTGCTATCATGCAATCGCCATCATGGCATGACTCTTAATTGCTACAAAGCAATCGCCACCATGGCACAACTCATTATTGCTACAAGAGAATTACCTAAACCGATCGCCAAGGTCATATCTTACCAACCTACGTAATAATAACACTCGCATCTCCTCAGCGAAACATCATGACAACCATCTTTTAACAAAAAAAATGCACCGCAATCTCCTTACCCATAATTTCAAAAATAACAAACTACAACAAACAATTACGAAAACACAACCAATAATCATTTACACAAAATAAAATTTTCATTCAATTAGAAGTCATTTACATAATATTATTTACAAGCCAAACCACTACTCATCCTTAGTCGACGAAATGATTTGAGCGCCAGCCTCGTCACCAGACTCCCCCTACTCAGACTTTTTAGCCACTGGGGTAATCAAGGCTATATCCCTCGACCGCCTTGCGTCCACTTCCTATTGACTAGGGCATAAGACGTTAAAATCTTCAGTAGGTGCATACAGGTGCCCTAAGTTAACCGCCAGCAAATCCAAGGGACCACGAAGTAGCTGGACCCCATATAGCGTGCTACGATAATTTAAATCCAGAGCAGTGAAAAGCTTATCGAAGATCTCTTCCTGCTACTTCTTCAACTCATCCGAGTGGCGAGCTTCGAGATCGCCAAGATGGCCCTCCAACTCGACCACTCTAGACTTAGCAGAAGTCAGTTTTGTATCGCGTTCCTCCATTTTTTTTGCCGACTTCACAGTAGGCGCTTCCGCTTTCTCACCTCTCAGCAGCACTTCAGTTATCTCTGTCATCCTTCTTTCCTCAATTTCCTTCAAGGATGCCTCTAGCTTAGCGTTCACCTCATTCTGCTTCCTAATTTGAGCGTCCAACTCCAGTATTTTGGATGCTTGAAGGTTGAACTTCTCCTGCCAGTTTTCCATTTGGCACGTATATGCTGTCTTGCAGTGAAACGCCTCCAGCAACCCTATCATGGCCGTATTCAGATTTTGAGCTGGACTCCTCCTTGATAGCACCTCCTGGTCCACGGTCGCCACTCCATTCATTGCTCACCTTAAGGTTACCTCGAAGTCTGGCACCCAGTCGTTACGAAAAATGCCATGACTGCTCGAACTTGGTGCCTCATGACTCACTCGCGGCCTCTCAAAAGTGGTACTTTGCTACGAGGCTACCCCAGGTACTAGTCCGCCACTCGACCCAATCGTCTCTACACCAGGCTGAGACGCAGGTACATCAGCAGCCACCACAGAAGACCTTAGCATAGTAGCTTCCTAGAGACCAGTAGATGCCACACCAGCAGTGACGCTCGCTTTAGCACCAGCTCACTCGCCCATCTTTCTCTTTCCCCATTTTTTACGAGCAGTCACCTTTTTTGTAGCAGCTTGTCTAGCCGCCTGCTCTGCCAATGCCGCCCGAACCAAGTCCATTCCTACATAACAAATTAAGCATCCAGGTCAGTACCATCGTACATTTTTTTGTAATTGCGAGTGCTCAAAACAAATACCCTTTTCCATCCCCTCTATCGATAGATGATTGCCACCATCCACATTACCCACCCGCTCATCACCACTCCCCTTCACACTCCTCTTGACATTATAAACCACCAACTCCCCAACCCTCTTCCCTTCTTCTGCATCTTCTATTTCCTCCTCTACTACATGCTTCCCTAGAAACACAACATCACGTATTAGCACCTCTATTCAACAAACACACACGGTAATCTCACACTTAAATAAACTCATATTTACATCATACCTTCCTGATGTAGTAACAATCGTTGTTGCCTCCGTTGCCCCACGGGATGCATTAACCTTTCTGGCACATCCTCCAAATCTCACCCTAAACACTCCCTTTGGATATTGCAGAATGTCAAATATATCTTGCGCCCACGTATTCGTCTCTAAAGAATAGCACTGATCTTTCTCTGCAGCCTCCAGACCAGTCTTCTTGTTACTCGCCCTCGATTTTTTACCCTATCGCACTAAAAAACCCCATTTCATGCCCGCCTTCCTCATCACCATAAAGAATTGGTCTTGCCGCATATGTGCATTGGATGGCAAGTCCACCACCATCCTACCGTCCTCCCTTGATTGTAAATAATGAAAATAGGGCTAACCCCTGTTAAAAAATACAACTCTTTCACTATCTTAATTGATGGTCGCCACCTTTTTTCCTTGTACACCAAAAAGTAAGTCAAAAGGATCACCCAACTGTTTAGTTTAACTGGTTAGGCGACAAGTTGTATGCCTCTAGCAGCTCACAGAAGAAAGGCTCTAGAGGCAAGAGGAAGCCAGCCTTGAAAATGTGCAAGTAGAATGCCACATTGTTCCCTTCAGCAAATGTTGCTCGTTGAAGCGACCCCGCCTCCGTAATCTGGTACCTCTCCAGATCCACCCCCTATCCTACATCCACTGCCATTCTCCCTGCATGTTCACTGACTTGACATGCATGTCCACAGCTTCAGTTTCCACATCGATGATCGCCTCCTCAACCACTCCTCCTCTGGTGATCGCCTCCTCAGCCTCACCCCCACTAGACCCTTCATCTTCCTGATCACCACTCTGTTTAGAGACCACTTCTCTCATCTCTTCCTCCTCCTCTTCTAACACTACGCGACCAGGCATCTTCTCCTGGGTCAAATGCCCCACTATCGCCCTCACCTTATTCCCTATTTCCTTCAATCTACCTTTTCTCGCCACTAACTTCACTAACAATTTGCCCTTCTTTACCATGTGCTGCAACCCCACAGACCTAAAACATACAAATAAAAAATAGGGGGCCCACAAGAACTCACCGGAACTTACCAACCAAAGACCTCACTCTTCGCAGCATTCCTACTCGTAACTCCACAAGCACGATTGCTGTTAAACAACACACAAAACCATTAAAAATGCTAAAACGCTACGGTAAACCCCTTACCAACAATATCTCAACTATCAAAAACTCACCCATTCTCCTCAAATAAGCTATCCAAACCTCTACTCTGCTCTCTGTCTTTTTCAAAAACATAGAGAAACTCCTCAGCCCCATTCCTCATTATATACCCACACGGTCTGGACTCTTCCCATTCCTCCATCACCACGTGTTGCCATCCCATTCAGCGACATAACTACACCACCCTAGCACTCTGCCCTCCTTGACATGTGCCCCCTCTTGCCATTTCGTATCCCCCAAAATGCACCCTTAAAAATTCCTTGTTAGGACACGTATTCCCATCTCATTCCTTCTCCTTTTCCCATGCCCCTCTTTTACTCTGCCATTATTGCCACCATTAATAATGACAGTTGTGCCTTCTCGCCTCCCGCGCATTAAGCCCCAAATGCCATGTGCCAACTCCCTCCTCACATATGTGCAAAATGTTGAGTCACTTTATGACTGCCTTTTTAGACAAAGGGGGACAATTGTTATACCTCCACGTACGATGATCGCCAAACCATTCCCTATCCCCTGTTTCTCTGAATGGGCGATTGCCAAACAATAACATAAAATCGATCGCCCAACCGCATCTGACAACGATGTGACCTCTCTAACAATGACTTAAATGCAGAGTTGACATCTACTGAATGATGGCCGACTGATTGAGCCGACCACTAGGCACCATAACCTGACACCTAGACTGCTAAATCACTTGACACAATGTCTCCAAACAACTCCTATTAAAGGAGGAAGCATGCTCAAAGGTAAGGATCCCACTCCAAAGAACATACGTACACCTTCATACAAAACACTCTACTGACTTAACTATCGGAGAGGGCTCCCGGAGTAGAAACTCCGGTGTCCTCCTAATTCTCTCTATATTGCAGGGTCTTGCCCGGCTTCCGATACTCACGAAGAAAGCATCAACAATATTATAAAATTAGAATACAATTTATATGCATAAAGCCTATAGTATTAATTTTTTTAATGTAATTAGTGAGTGAATAATTAAAATTGTTTCTCAAAACAAATTCTTTTAAATAAGCCAACATATGACAATAATTTCACATCTTTTAATTTAAGAAAATTAATCTAATTTTCATATCTATGTAAGAAAAGGTAAGTAAATTAAAAATTTAAAAAGAAATAAATATAATTTATTAATATAACATATTTTAAAATTTAAATAAAATAAAATTAAAATAATTAAATGCATGATTTATGATGTTTGTTTAAGGTTATATAGTATATGTCAAAGTAATGAACAATCCACATCAGATATTTTCATTTTTTACCAAAAGCTTTAGCTTTTTTATATTTAAATAATACTATTAATATTATTTTTTATTTCACAGATCTGCTTAACAATTTTTTACTATTTAGAAAAGCTTTTTCATTAAATATATTATTTTCACTACGTTCAAGAAAAATAATTCATTAATTATTTTTTTTCTCAAATATCACATTAACCACCGTTACTAAACACTAATTAACCTTTTCTTATTTCATCTGTGTATTACAAACAAGATTAGTTAATTGCCCTCTATTTTTTTGAAAAAAAGGAGAAATGATACCGCAACGATCAAAGTCGATATTTACTTTTGTTTTGTTTGGTTTATCATTGGTCCTCATTCCATACGAAGAAAATCATGATTAGTGCTAACCATTTGAGTTGATGCTAGAATTTTTAACTAAATTTGGCCAATAAACAATCTTTTTGTCTTCAAATAAATGATGCCTTGCAAAAATGATATGAAAAAAATCTATCAAATTTTAAATTAAAATTACAAAAAATTGAGATAAGCTTATTTAATAATTCACTAGAATTCTATATATATATATATATTAATTTTGTGGCTAGAATTGAGAGGAGGGGAAAAGTATGAACTAAGAAACAAAAATGATACTAAAGGCGGCAGAGCATTTGGTGACAATGGCATGGAGATGTGAGAGTTTCTTGTCTTTGCGTTTGCATGGGGCCTTTGACAGCAAAATGTAAGAAAATTTCAACGGTTTTAGCGCATTTCTAGTGGCGACTAATTAAAGCGTCAGTGAAAGTAACAAAGACATAGAGACAATCCTTTGGAGTTTAGGGTTTTGTCCAATAATATCGTCTGTATAAATCGGGACCGAAAACCAAACAAGCATGTTGTATGTTTTTTACCCACCCAATTCTTATCTTCAGCTATAGACTTTTTTGTCACAATTTTAAGAACCTTAAAAATCATACATCATGGAACAAAAATGAATGTCTCCAAATCTCAATTTGATGTCACACTTTTTTTTTTTTTTGGATTTTGGTTGTTGGAATATTTTGTATTCATTTTCACCAAAAACTTTGTTCTTAGCATCTTCATTTTTTAAAAAAATTTATGTATTATGCAATTTAATTAGAGATGATAACAAGAGCATGACGGGATGGAAATTAAGTCCTCCATGAACGTCAAAATTTTGCCTTCATTCTTGCCTCCATGATATTTTTTTTTAACATCTAGATCCACAAGTCCGGTAGACCTATTCAAGGGTTGATTTTGGAATGATATATATTTTTTTACTTGGCTCAATAATAATTTTAATTTAATTATAAAAATATGTAAATATTAATATAAAAAATTTATTAATATTTGTAAAATAGTAAGACAAATCTACAAGTTGGCCCAAGTTAAAATTGGGAAAGAGAACTAAAAAAATTTGAGTTGTAGCCTAGTTCAATCTATGAACACCCTTTAGCCTACCCTTCCTATTTTTTCTTCTATGAATTTATTTTAGTTAAATTGTAAGAAAAGAAACTATCATAGTTAAGCTTCAACATTTCAAATTCAATATAAATATTTAAATTTAACTCGTTAATTTTTTTATATCTTATAGAATGATATATAAAAAATAAATAACAACATAATCAAATAAGTAAAGTTATTCATTAATCGAGTCTAGTCGCGTTAGACCTAGATAACAAATAAATAGACTTCCGAGTCAAAGTTTCAACTTTCAAGTCTTAAATAGAATTATCCAAGAGCTGTAACTAGAATATGATTTTTTAAATTTGAATTGTTTAGCTTAAATTATTATTTAAAAAAATTATTTAAATTTAATTATAACATATATCAATATCAATATGAAAGTAATTTTTAAAAATTTGAATATATTTTTAATAGTAATTTAAATGGTTTAAACTTGATGAATTGAGTTGAGCCTTGACCAGACAAAATTTTTTAATTCACGCTTGACCTATTCAACCGTGGATAAATTTAATCCTAAACCAATTTGTCAATTTTAAATGAGAGCATTATAATTTTAAATTAAATTTATTCATAAATCAGGTTGGATCATGGTCGTTTAGTTTTTTTCTTTTTTTTTACAATGCTTGCTTAAGCATGGATCTTTAAAAACTGATATTATTGCTCAAAAAATATTGACAAAAATAAAAATATTTTTATATTAATTTTATATATTTTTATAATTAAATTTAAATAAAAATATATTTTATTAAATAAATAATACTTTTAATTAAATTATAAAAAAATTATATTTAATTCAAACTTAATTTAAATCAAATCTTTTGAATCTGA
>JBBYHO010014828.1:0-12952 GCA_038382025.1 Adansonia gregorii
AATAACTTAGCAACTCCTTTGGGGTTTTGATTTTAAAAATCAGGCCTACAACTAGCTAAATTTTATCATGATTCTTGATTTCCCTTGATTTTAGTCATTATTTATTTGTAATCATCTCTTTTCATCTTCTTTGTACATGACATTTATTTACCATCACTGTATGCGCTTTGTTCTTCTCATGATTAGTAGGGCTCCTTTCTACTCGAGAAATGAATACAACAATTTTGGTGTAATGGTAATACAGAGTAAAGAAGAAGGTTTGATTGTTTTCTAAACACATACCATGCACTCACATGTCATTAGACTCTCAATTATTCTTTTTTTAGAGAGAGAATAACACCTTTATTAGGTGAAAGTGAGCTAATTGTCCTCCGTGGTATCTCTTCTTTACCATGGCTTGCAAATCATCTGGGACGTAAAATACCTATGCTCCCATCGTATGTTTTTATTCGTATAGGCGTAGCAAAATACATCTACCCAAATCCAACCTATTCTAGCAAGCTGCGATAGGCCTAGGATCTAGGTAACTTGGCTATTCCTATAGGATGAAGAAATGATTTGGTAACCTTTTAGGGTCAACTTAACCTTATATAGTCAACCATAAAGCCAAACCATGTCAGGCCATACTAAAATGCCATTAGATTGACTTAGAGAATAGGACACTCAAGGAAACACTTCTTACCTATTACTTCTCTTTATCATTTCTTCATTGCATAAATGATGATGAACAAACATCATTACAAATGCCTTTCCTTCTAGCTCAAATTATGTGATCCGTTGTAATAATACTATCAAGGCATATCATTATGCTATTGGACTGACGGCTAATGTCTTTTTCTTTTTACAAGAGATTATATTTGAATTTTGTCACTTAACATCCCTTTCAAGGCCGGTATTGCCTCCCAAAGAACCAAACCTACTTTAGTAAGTCATTATGCTGCTTAATCAATAACTTGAAGCTTGTCAATCACTAGATGATGATAAGTGAATACCTGGGGTCCTTAAAAGCATCACACTATTTTGCTATGAGAAAACACCAGAACAAGCCATTGCACCGTCCGATCGATGGCTTGAGCATTAATCTTTATCCCAATGGGACACTTATATCCTAGACATACCGGTATGCTATCTGTATAAGTATAGCTTTGATGAGCAAAATGTCTATACCCATATTTTTTTACCATACTTGCCTCAAGGCGCCACAATGCCTCCAAGTACTTTTACTTTGTGATATATTTATTGTCCTTAACATGTTACTTAGTGTTTCTTTTGTTGTTGTCTTTGTTACATGCATCATGCCATTTCATACCATTTAGGATAGTTCCATGGGTAGTGTCCATAGATGAGTATCTCACCATGGCACAAGCACTACCCAAAGGCTTTAAAGATTTTGAGATAGTCAAGATCAAGTTTGAAAGAGAACAAAGAGAGAATGGGGATAGTTTCCAGCTTGGATATCTCTTGGAAATCTTAGAACAGGCTAAAATGATTTTTAGACAGTTTAACTTCCAATAGTTAAGAGATGTGCGTAATGGTTGGGATGAGACTGATAAAGCAATCTTTGCAGAAGATTATAGGGATATTGCTCTATTGATTTAAGTCAAAATTGACTTTAGATTACTATGCGCTATGATGCAATTCTAGAATCCCATATATAGGTGTTTTGCTTTCAATGGGCATGATCTGGCCCCTACTATAGAAGAGTATACAGCCATCCTTAATATAACAGAAGCGCCTATTAGATAAAATTTACTATGTGTTAGGAAAACCTACACCTCTCAAGAAGAAGTTAGCCAGTATGCTCGGAGTCAGAAAACACTAGGCAAACTCACAACTAGTCAAGTTGGGGAATAATGTGTTCATCACATGGGATAGTTTATAATCTACCATAAATACCCAATCAGACAAAAAGAAGGTTTAGGACTTTTCACATTGGCAATTTGTGGTCTGATCATTTTTCTATAATCTTTGGGACACATAGAGGTTATCATGTTAGATACTTGCTTGAAACTAAGTTATGGTATTAATCCTACTCTTGCCATCTTAGGGAAACTATCTGGTCCTTAAATTTTGGGAGAAATGGTAGCCAGGCATGCTTTATTAGATGCTCATCAATGGTATAAGTATGGCTCCTTGGTCATTTTTTGGGTAAGAGACTATTACAGCCATATATGTTGAATTTTAGTCCTCTCAACAATTTTTTGGAAAAAAAAGTGGTCGCAAGATACCACTAAAGATTAATGGATTGCAAAGTTTCGATATTTAAATGTCAATGAAATGACTTAGGCAATTCTATATATCATTCCTCGACCGATTGTGTGCAAATGCAATCCATTTCATTTGGTTCCTCTTAACGGATAATAAGAAAGCATTAAATACACCTATTTCATGGCTTTATGGCAATTTATTGCCAATAGTTTATCCATGTAACTCGCTAGCTTTGTACACTAGATTTTGAATATGGAGGGGATGGTTACACAAGTCAAAGTACAAAAGATCTTTGATGCATGGTGAAAAACCTACAAAATCATATTGAAAAGAGAGAAAATAGTGACTCTGGCCTATGAAAATTGGATAGTTAAACGAGTTAGTGGCACCATATTGTTGCCTACAAAGGGAATCCCTCATGTTTTGACAAATAACCCTTCATCTAAGATTGAGATCTTGAAGCCTGAGTTTGCACATGAAAAAGCTGATTTTGCTAAAGAAATTAGTCAATTGCAAGAAGAGAATAGTCAATAGGAGCATAAAGTCTAAGAAGGGTAGATACATGACTTTGTCAAGTCAAAGAATGCCATCACTGAAGATCTCCAAGACTTAAAGAAAGACAACATGGCATTTCAGAAGGAAAAAAAATATCTGGAAACCAACAAATACCCAGATGAATGGAAAGGTAAACTTATCTCTCTTGCTAATGACTTAGAGGCTAGGAAGGCTCGAGCGAAGACTACTACAAAAGAACTCACTAAAACATGCACGATTGCATTAGTTTAGCAAAAAAAAAAAAGCAAAAGCCTGGCAACTCGAGTACAAGTTCCTTAAAAGGGAAGGGATAAGAATGAAGCTTTGGTTGCAAAAGTTTAGGAGTTGTAGCATGCCCTTTAAATCTAGCAAGATCAGGTGAAAGATTATCAAGGACTTCTAAAGAATTTCGCCATAATTGGATCTTGGCAGACCAATCTTGATTAGAATGTAGGGAACATCTCTAAAACCTCATTGAGCAAATTCACATGGTTTAAACCACTGCAAACGACAAGGCTGAATTAGCTAGATCAAATTCGATTTAAACCAAAGATAGGGGATCTCTGTTAGGCGAGACTTCATTCCCATAAGAAATACTAGATAAAAACTATTAAACATTTTGGAAATTATAATTAAATTATGTGCTAGCATGTGATATTTTTAGATTTGATTAGTTTCAAATTTGATGGGCTATAATTAATGTTGTGTTCAAATAGAAGATTTATTCCAGAGCTGTTGCTAAAATCCAACTGTCTCTTGCATTTGCATACATGATTTAATTTTTTTTAATTATGTTTTTTTCCATAACATTATCACATGCATATGATTTCATCTTCATTCCTACAGGCATCATACTCATCATATTAATAATTCTAATCTGGCGTCATTCTAAAGTGCAAGTGTCCTCAACAAAATCAAACACCTAACATTGATACAAAACTCATATACATAGAAAGGTAATGGAAAATAATCACCAGGCTCGTATTGAGAGGCTTGAAATTATGCACCAAAATGCTCAAGAGCAAATGCTTCATAAGATTGGTGAACTGCATAGTCAAGTTTCTGAATTGACAAAACTACCAACTGCTACCTTAGAGGATAAAAAGGCAAACAAATACCACTGATAAAGGTGGAGAACCAACCAATCTTGAGGTTAAACCGAATAAAAGGATTAAAGTCACTAACACCCTTTAAGAAACATCCCAAGAACAGCGACCCCAATAGCCCCGATCCCACTTACTTAACCATCCATCTATATAAACCTTATAGTAGCACCACATCTAGATAGGGATATTGTGGCATGAATATGGGATCGTCACTAGCAAATCTTTTAGTTTCAGACCTCATTAAGTAAACAAAATAAGAAAAAGCAACCAGTTCAAAGCATCTCGAGGTGATTAAAAATGAAACTAGGTATAAGTTATTATAGAAATACCTCAGAGTTATAGAAGGAAGCAACGAGTTTAGAATTATGGATGACAAATCCTTCGGTCTAGTTTCAAACTTTGTGATCCCCCCCAAGTTAAAGTACTAGATTTTGATAAATACAACAGTCACATAGACCCTATTGGGCATATTCATATGTATTGCCAAACAATGATTTGGCATGAGGACAACGAGAAACTATTAATATATTATTTTTAAGATAGTTTAACCAGAGCAATTGCATAGTGGTATATAAAGCTTGGATCTAATCAAAATTCAATCATGGGCTAATTTAACTCAAGCTTTCTTAGATCAATAGAGGCATGTATCTGATTGGGCTTTAAATCATCTTTCTTTATCAAACATGGAAAAAAAGCTATGAAAAACTTCAGGTAGTATGCCCAAAAATGGCAGGAAGAGGTAGCCCAAGTTTACCCTCCACTAACTAAAAAGGAGATGATCGTTATATTTGTCAACACTCTACAAGCTCTTTACTGTGAGAACTTAGTGGGGAATGCTATGAAGAATTTTACCGATATGGTGATATTTGGAGAAATGATTAATAATGCCATAAAGACCAGCAAGATATCAAAAGGAGGATCCTCTCATTCCATTAGCAAGTCCAACGCCAAAGGCAAAAGAAAATAGGTGAACGCTGTTAGCGAGAGTCCTACCAAGATCACCTAGAATCCTTATTCAATATCGAGAAAGTCTTTCCGGGCATGGCAAATCCAAGCTTTAACCTATTTTCCCTAATACCATAATTACTACGCTCTGCTAGATTTAATCCTACTATGAATCTTTCACCAAACCTAAGTTAAAATTCTACTCAGAATATCTCATCCTATAACTATGGCAACACTAGAGCACCAAAAAGTCAACAAGCCCTTAAGGAAAGAGAGCAATTTGATCCACTACGTTATTTCTACAAAGAAGTCTATGCTTGCTTACCAATAAGTCAATTGGTAGCTCTAGTATTTATAACTCTAAGGTCATCTTTTTATCCTAAATGGTACGATGAGAAAACCTACTGCGAGAACCATGTTGGGGCACAAGGTCACAGCATTCAAAATTGCACTTCCTTTAAGAGAAAAGATTAAGGCTTACTAAAAAAGGGCATGATCAAAATCCAACAAGGGATAAGACTAATGTTAGAGCTAATCCACTCCCAAATCATGTAGAACCAAGAGTAAATACTATAATTAATGGAAAGCAATGTTAGGTTAAGAAAATGTTGAAAAAATTAAAATACCAATGAGCAGTGTACAAAAAGCTATCATAAAGGCCTAGTTAGTGGTCCGACATTAAAATGAAGAGCTTGCCAAATCCTACTATTACCATTATGGACAAAAGCATAACTTGCAACATTGTGTATAATTCTTAAAATTAGTCTAGGGGATGATGGATTGTTTAGAAATCGAGTTCTATAAAGAATAAGAGAATAACATAAACATTTTTATCAATGCTATGGAAAAGGATGGGAAGGTCCTCTTCTATAAAGTCAAAAGATTGTTGATCTTATTTGCAAATTAGCTAGATAACAAAATCACACCTATGCAACTTGCCCCGAGAATGATTTTTTAGCTCCCATCTTCTTTCCCATAGAAAAAGGAGAAAGTAGTGCTCTGAAAATATGAAAGCTGAGTAGTAATAACCGAGGAATCTTGCCAACGAACAGCCACCATTAGCCTCCTGGGAGTAAGCCATCTAACCTATAGTGATAGATGCTATGCCTTAGCTGCACCTGAAGCTAAAATCAATAATGAGAATGGTCCTTTAACAATTCAAACATCGAAGGTGGTAAGGAAACAATTAGAAGAGATTAAAGAACTAATAAGTGAGAAAGAGGTTACATAATTTTGTAAATTCATCAAGCACAGCTAATATAACATTATGGATTAGCTAAACAAATAATCTGCTAAGATATCTCTACTGTCATTGCTTTTAAATTCCAAAGCTTATAGAAAGCTCTACTTAAGGTCTTAAATGAAGCTTATGTCTCACCTGACATTTCCATAGGTTAATTGGATCGTTTAGTAAGTAATATTGCTATGGATAATTAGATATCTTTCAGTGATGATGAAATACCCCATGGAGGTAAGGGAAATTATAATGCTTTCCACATCACTATCTATTGTAAGAGAAGTGTATTGTCGAATGTTCTCATCGACAACATGCTAGCCTTAAATGTAATGCCTATAGCATGCTTATACAAACTTCCTATTGATGCTTCCCATATCAAGCATAAACGCACAGTGGTAGAAGCATTCGATGGACCATGTAAAGAGGTCATTGGGAATATCACTATCCTGCTTCAAATAGGGTCATGGACATATGAAGTGGATTTTCATGTAATTGACATTGTTCTATCATATAATTACTTGTTAGGGAGATTTTTTATCCATATTACGAGGGCGGTGCACCTTTATTACACTAAATGTTAAAATTTTTGGTAGGGAGCAAAGTTATTACCATTAATGGCGAGAAGACTATTATCGCCACTAGTTTCATGTATACACCTTATATTGAGCCTGATGAGGGTATACAGGGTATACCAGAATCCTTTTTCGAATTGTTTAAGTTTGTTAATGCTACCTATGTTAAAAAAGGTTTGCCTATGGTTGAGCCTCATTTATCAAAAAGTACTTACATGAGTCTCCAATTAACCTTAGTAAGCATACCTAGGCTGAAAGAGACTAGGAAAGCATCTACAAGGGATCTGTCACCTATCAAATTGACAAGAAAGGTCTGGGATTTAAACCTAATGCCCATCAATAAAAGAAACAAGCTCAAAAAGCACGAGAAAAGAGAACGGCCCATTTGAAGGGTCAAGACTTGGAATACGTACTAATAATGCTACCACCACTACGAGAAAGTTTTTGTTTAAGAGGACACATCAATCCAAATCAAAAAGGAACTACTTGCTCTGGCAATGTAATGGTTATTTTGAGCAAGGGATTTGGAGACTTCTTTATCAACACAATTGATGAGTCAAGAACTTTAGCAATGGGCCATGAGACTAGTCTATGCACTTCAAGGTTCATTCTAAGCATTTGGACTAAAATAGAGATTTTTGTACTATTTGGATCTAATTTAGAGTAATGCTACAAACTAAACCTATATGCTTTTGCCCAAGGGCATTATAGAACTCTTCATACAGGTCTACTTTTTTTAAGCATTATTAATAAAAAGGACTAAGCATTTTGCATTTCGTCTTTTGTGTGCATCTTCATTTTTTGGTAAAATTCTTAGACTTTTTTTTTCTTTTTGTATCTTTTTCCAACATTTTTTTATATTTTAAGGCACCCAAATGAAAATGACATGAATTTTCACTTTGAAAATTAATTTTAAACATCTAATCTACATCGGTGAGATCAAATCTGAGAAGGATTTTAAGAAAAGCATTGTGATACTTGATTTATTTAGATTAATTAAATAGAAAGAAAAAAATCTTGCCCCATTAAGTGATTACTGAAATAGTAAACCTTGGGATAGAAGGAAATAAAAAAAGGGTCAAGATAGGAACCTATATAAACCTAGCAACCCTAACTAAACTGATCAATCATTTACTATAATACTAGGATGTGCTCGCTTGGTCCATCCAAGACATGCCAGAGCTAAACACTAATATAGTGGTTCACAAACTTCCCTTAAATCCTAAGTGCAAACCTTACAGCAAAAACTTAGGAGAATGAAACCAAATATGCCCCTGAAGATTAAAAAATAAGTAAAAAAACAATTTGATGCAGGATCTCTTGAAATGGCCAGGTATCTCGAATGGGTAGCCAATATCATCTTAATTCTTAAAAAGAATGGCAAGGTGCGAGTGTGCATAGATAACAAGGATCTAAATTGAGCTAGCCCTTAGGATAATTTTCTTTTACTTCACATCGATACCATAGTAGATAATACCATAAAAAATTTCATATTTTTTTCATGAATGAATTTTTGAGATACAATCAGATTGAAATGGCATCTGAAGACATGGAGAAAACCACCTTTATGACTATGTGAGGTATTTTTTTCCACAAAGTTATGCCTTTCGAACTCAAGAATAATAGGGCAATTTACTAAAGGGAAATGGTGATACTATTTTATGACCCCTCATGCATAAAGAAATAGAGGTTTGTGTGGATGATGATTGCTAAGTCCTTAAAAGAGATTAAAAATGTCACTAACCTTCAAAAAATGTTTAAACAACTATGCAAATATTAACTCAAACTAAACACAGCCAAATACACCATTAGTGTTACCTTAGGCTAGGCTTTATTATGAGCAAATGAGGAATTAAGGTCAATCCTGACAAGGTAAAGGTAATCCAAAACCTTCCGCCACCACATACCTAAAAGGAAGCGAAGAGTTTCCTCAGAGGACTAAACTATATTTCCATATTCATATCTTAACTAACCGACAACTGTGATATGAACTTTCACCTCTTTCAAAAACAAAACCTTTGTGATTGGAATGATAAGTGCCAACAAGCTTTCGACAAGGTCAAGCATTACCTATCAAACCTACAATGCTTGTACCGTTGGTGCTTGATCGACTACTAATCTTATATCTATTAGTTTTTTACAAGTCTATGGTTTTTTACTCGGTCAACATGACAATTCGGGAAACAAAGAACAAGCTATCTACTACCTAAGCACGAAATTCATAGAGTATGAAAATAACTACTCTGTAATTGAGAAGTTATGTTGTACTCTGGCTTGGATGACTCAAAGATTGAGGCAATAGATGTAATATCACACCATATGGCTAATCTCCAAGCTGGGCCCTGCCAAATATTTATACAAAACTCCTACTTTGTCAGGAAAGTTGACCCTATAGGAAGTCTTGCTCTTTGAATATGACATCGTTTATGTAAGCCAGAAAGCCATTAAAGGCAACTCGATAGCTAAGTTCTTGGCAAGCCAGCCAAAAAAGATTACGAACCCTTAGATTTCAAATTCCTAGATAAAGACTAAATGTGCATATTCAAAGTAAAATATGGTATCAATTATGGCCAAACTTGAAAATGTATTTCGATGGAGCTTCAAATGCATTGAGGCAAGGAATTGAGGCTATTTTAATCTTACAAAATGGAGATTATTATCCTTTCATCACTAAACTAAACTTCGATTGCACTAATAACATAGCCAAATAGAAGGCATGTGTATTGGGGCTATGGACAGCCATTATAAGGGGTATCAAGACTTTATAAGTGTACAGGGACTTCGACTTGATAATTTATCAACTTTTGAAAGGGATACGAAACACAAGATGTTGAGTTGCTCCAATACCAGAGACTAATCAATGTACTAAAACAATAATACGATGAAATCAGCTTCCAACTTTTACCTCAGGAAGACAACTAATTGGCAGATGCTTTAGCAACATGGGCTTTTATGTTTGAAGTTACCTAGGAGTCAGAACTTTCACCCATCTAAATGCATATTCATAAAGTTCCCACCTACTGCCATAATGTAGAAGAAAAAAAGGATGGGCTACAGTGGTACCATGACATTCTTCATTATATTCAAAATCAACAGTACCCAGAGCATGCTACAGAAACTGACAAAGAAACTATCCGAAGAAGGTCTAAAAGTTTCATTTTGGATGGTGATGTCCTAAATAAGGAAAGCTAGGATAAAATATTACTCTAATGTGTGGACGCTCCTAAAGCCAAGAGAATTTTAAAAAAAGTCTATGAAAGAATTTGTGATACTCAAGCTAACGGACATAGAATGGCAAAGCAAGTCATGAGGTCTGGATATTACTAGTTGACGCTTGAAAAAAACTGCATTAGCTATGCTTGGAAATGCCACAAATGCCAAATCTCTATTGACAAAATCCACGTCCTACCTTCAACTCTACATGTCATGATAGCTCTGTGGCATTTCTCTATGTGAGGCATGGATATGATTAGACTCGTCACCAAAAAAGCTTCAAATGCGTATCGTTTTATTTTAGTTACCATTAATTATTTCACTAAATGGGTAAAAATAGCCTTATATTCCAACGTCACTAGATCTATTTTGTGCAAGTTTGTGAAACGAGACATTATCTACTTATATAGATTGCCTGAACAAATCATCATGAATAATGCACACAATTTGAATAAAAAAATGATGATAACAATTTGCTCTCAATTTAAGATCAAGCATTATAATTCAGTGCCATACCATCCAAAAATGAATAGGCGATTGAAGCAGCCAACAAAAACATTAATAAAATAGACAAGAAAATGGCCAAAGCTTATAAAGTTTGGCATGAAAAGTTACCCTTCGTGCGACATACCTATCATCTAGTAGTTTAAACTTCTACTGAAGTTATCCTATTCTTCCTAGTCTATAGGGTGGAGGCAATTTTACCCATAGAAGTTGAAAGCCCTTCACTCAAAGTCTTGATAGAATCATAGTTCGAAGAAGCTGAATAGATCAAGAACCAATACGAGCAAATTAATCTCATTGATAAAAAGAAAGTGAAAGCCATCTGTCATGGGCAGATGTATCGCAAGCGTATGATGAGAACTCATAACAAAAAAATCCATCATTATCAGTTTTGGGAATCAATTTTGGAAAGAAACTTAGTTTTCAAAAAAATCTTCCCAATTCATAAAGATACTTGAGGAAAATAGACCCCAAAGTGGAAAGGTCCCTATGTTGTTAAGCAAGCTTTCTCTAGTGAAGCGTTAATTCTGGTTGAGATGGATGGCAATGACCTGCCTAACCCTATCAACTTTGATTCTATCAAGAAGTATCATGCTTGACAAGGTCTTTTAAATGGAAACCCACAAAGGCTTATTTATCTTTGGAAGCATGGCTTAAGTAACCAAACTTTACCCTTGTCTAAACCTAATCAAGGCCAATACCAACTTAGACCATCTCTTATCAAAATACCAAATTTTGGCCCAACTCCTCATCCTATCTTAAGTTTACCAAACTTACCTTTACTTGATCCTAGTGAAAAAGGATAGTATTTACCTCAGCTTAGGGTAATTACCATGAGGCAATCTGAGAGGTTATTTGAAGAATGGTCAAAATAAGGAAAAGTGGTTATTTAAGATAAGTCTTCAAAAATACTTAGCGGAAGATTCATGTCATTAGCATTAAAAAAATAGACTAGTGGAAAAATTAATCTTTAACTTTCTTTGTACCTTTCAGAATGTTCAATGAATTGTATCCATTTTTTTAAAAAAATTAAACATAACCATTTTGTTTCCTGAATCTATTTTCTTATACTTGCATACCATTTTGCATTATGCTTGTTGTATAATTGATAATGCTTGACAGATTCTACCAAATTGATAATAGAATTTCTTAGTATTACTTCAAAAAAGATAAAACTTTGTAGGAAAATCTTCTCAAGTTTAAAAAGCCAAGAATGGATTCTAGAACCACAACCAGACTTACCCTTTAAACTTTTTCCATGTTTAAAAATATGATAAAAATGTCCCTTAATAAACCTTAGCCAAGACATAAAGCCAAATTAATGATCTTTGATCCTTGTGTTCAAACTACATTCCTATCAGTTAATTTAGACCATCAGATGCATACTACCAAGCATGCTAAGAACCAATTTGCTAGGTCTGTTAACCAATTAATACAAACGGATCAAACTCAGGAACCTTCCCATACATCACCGGTCACCTTAACCTTCAAAATGACCTCAACCATTTGAAGAAAGTGTTTTGAACACTGGCAAACCTTAAAACACAAGAAACCTAATAAAACTCAAAGATGGAAGGTGATTCAAAACTCTAAACCCAACTGATGACTTAGGCTTTTAAATCATTACCTTTGCATCATTTAAACAAGCATTTATATCTTTATTCATTATTCATGCAATCTTTCATGTACAAACTCCTACTCATAAAAGTCAAACTAGTAAAAATCCTCATGTATAATTTTTTGTTTTCAAAAAGCCCCAAAAGGTTTCACGTAAGGTACCTAAACTCATATCTTTTAGTCCATAAAGAGTTGGATACTTTTCCTTTTTAGACTATAAAAAGCTTGAATCTTTCCCTTTTATGGACAATTTTCCCTTTTAGCCCACAAAAAGTTGGATGTTTTTTCTTTTTTAGTTTATAAAGAGATGGATGCTTTTTCCTTTTACTCTTTAAAGAGTTGGATGCCTCTCTACCTTAGTCTACAACAAGCCAGAAGCCTACCTACCTTAATCCATAAAAAGCTAAATGTCTACTGACCTTACTCCATAAAGAGTTGGATGCCTACCTACCTCAACCCACAAAGTGTTAGACGCTTACTACTCAATCTATAAAGCGCTATCGCCTATCTACCTTAATCCACAAAAAAATTGGATGCCTATCTACCTTAGAACCAAATCAAAATGGCAGTTAAAGACATGGAAAATACCTTCTTCATGACCATATGGCTATAAAGTGATGCTCTTCAGGCTCAAGAATGCTGGGGCAACCTACCAAAGGGTGATGGTAACATTATTTCATGATCTCATGCATAAAGAAATCAAGGTTTATATGGATAATATGATCAACAAATTGCCAAAAAAGAGTAAACATATGGCCAATTTATGGAAACTTTTCAAACAGCTTCACAAATACCAGCTCAAGTTAAACCCCACCAATTGTACATTCAGCGTTACATCTAGCAAACTATTGGGCTTCATTATAATCAAAAAAAGGATTGAAATCGATCTTGGTAAGGTCAAGGCCATTAAAAATCTGTTGCCACCTCAAACTTAAAAAGAAGTAAAGAGTTTCTTGGGAAGGTAAAATTACATAGCTCGATGTGTATCTTAACTAACCAAGAAATGTGATCCAATC
>JBBYHO010014859.1:1292-12948 GCA_038382025.1 Adansonia gregorii
ATTTAGCTAATATCACACGGTAATCATATGCATTCAATTTATAAATGTATATAAAAAAACTTTATCACATTTAACAATAAGAATCAGCCAAAAGATTAAACGCATTTAACCTAGTTCTTGACTTTTAGGATACTTGTCTTAAAACTTACACTTACCTACTTTTAAGTGATTTATCTCAACATGGACAAATATTTCATTACATGCTTTAATTTTTCCTAAATTGACATTTTAAGAATTAAAACACGGTCATTCATTTTCATAAATAATTTATAAAATCCATTTCCAAGTTTTAATTCTTTAAAAAAATATCTTTTTTGGGAAACTAAGTTATCTTAAAACCTTTTGATTTTGTTAAGCCACAAGCCACTCTTAACTTTTAGGAGTCTCATCTATTAAATAATAGTTATCTAATCTAACCAGAATTAACTCCTAAATTTTAAGAATCGAATTCCAGCTTTTAGGCATTTGACTTCCAGTCGAAAACTAGTTCTTATAGAATCAAACTCTAATGATTAGTGTCCTTGGTGTAGGTGATCTCCTTTGCCATGTGAATGGCCTTTGATCGCCACCTTTGGAGGATGATTAAAGACTATTTTTAGGTGCTAGAAACATGCATTAGGTGCTGCCAAAAGATTGATGCATAGCAGCTACTTGCCATTTATAGGTATGATTTTATTGTGAAATAAGGGTGGCAATATTTGCCATAAATTCTAGCAATTAAATCAGCCTCAAAATTGAATCTCATTCAGCTTACTTACTGTCCTAAGATGCAGTAAATCCATGGCATGTTTCCACAAGGATTTCTAGATGCATTAGGTGCAATAGATCCTCCAAGTTGCCTAAAAATTCCAGCTTTGAGATTTCTTTACACTTAGGTCAATTTAGCTTTCTTTTATAGTCAAAAAAAATATAAATAATTTAAATTTAATTTTTATACAAATATATTGAAAAAACAGAATATAAAATATATAAAAGAATTGATTTTTACAATAAAGAAAAAAATAAAGAAAAATCAGCCTAGTGAACACTCATTAGATGGGCTCGATAACAATGATTCTCAATGTTTCAATGCATATTTAATATGATCGATTTAAAACAATTTTATCAATTTAAATAAGTTAATAGTGATTAAAATATACATTTAGCATGCTGTCCAAAATTAAGAAAAACTTTTTTAAAGTTGTTTTATAAAGCTTACATGGCGAAAACTTAGAGATCAATGCATACGAATCACAATGTCAATTACCATGAATTAGGCTAGACTTACTACACATAATCTGCAACATATAGGTAATGCTACCAGTTGAAAGGAATCCATATTCTTAGTTAAGTCCGGCTTCATGCAATTATAGCATTTGGAATTTGTAAAATATCATAACTATGAAGCAAAAACAATAAACACAAAAATAGCTGGACTTTCTTTGTGGATCTTTAGAAGAAATGTTAATGTATAATATATTGAAAAGTAGATTTACTAAAAATTAAATCATACATCTAGAAAGGGACTACCAAACTCTTAGATGTAGTAATCTAAAGTTAAATCCAATCTAAGAAATCTCTAAAAGTGAGAGCTTGGTTTCTAATCAAATCTACGAGGTCATGAACAACACCCTTGTCTTGCCTCCAATGGTAATCCACATAGATGATAACGGAAGCCTTCTTAAATATCAGCAATTCTCTAGTGCTAACTAGAAGACTACATAAGTCTTAACTAAAAGATAACTGCTATCCATTTCCTCTTTTACTAAAACTGAGAACAATCTAAAATAGTGTTTTTACTCTTAAAGATTGAAAGAATGGCACAAGAAAGAAGGTGTATGGTGGCAGCAAGGTGGTTTCTTCCTTTAAAGTGGCTAGCACTTCGCGAACTTATAAAGAAAACTATTTTCTCAAAAATTAATTCACTTCAAAAGTGTTTCTCTCACACACCACAATGCTAGGCGTCTTACCCCCTTAGTCTTTTTGCTAAACCAAATTCAATCTTTCTTAAAATAAGAGATTTGATCATGATCAATTTCCTATCTTAGGTGAAACTCTTTCACTCTAAGTAAATAGAGTTTAATCAATTTTCCCTTTACAAATTACTTTGGCCAAACCCAACAAATTTCATGGCCAAAGGGATTTTAACCTTAGCACAATGTATGTAGTCCAAAATCCATCTAGGTACACTATACATAGTTTTTTGAGATAGGTTTCCTTTTAAAGTTTTAATTCTCCAATTAAACTCTAAATTTATCTAAATAAATTAACCTAATTAATCTTACATAACTATCCAATAATTAAATATAAGATAAATAGGTTCCTACCTATCTAACTAGATTAATTATCCCTTTTAGGAATTTTATCCAAATAAAATTCATGAATTAAATTAAAACAATGTTAATTTAATAATAATTTTATTAATATTTATTATCTAAATAATTAATATTTTGATAAAATTATCCAAAGATTTTGGCCAAGACATAACCACCATGCAGTATATTAATTTAGACAATATCCATCTAGACATAGTATGTCTTAAATTAAACATGATCTATCTAGACACGAAATGTCCTAATTTAGACATTATCCAAATAAGACAATCTTTTCTTCTATCTTTTAAGAAGATAACTAAATTTTAGGTTTCACAAAATCTAAATTTGTCTTAAATAGATTATGAATTGAACTTTCTAAATAAGTCATCCATTTAATCATCTTTTATTTAATTAAGTCAAACATAATTAAATTTTGATTTTAATCCGACAATATCATCCTATTATATGTGACATTAGGTTCCCAACATGTTGGCAATGAATAGAATTATTTTGATTAATTACTTTCATAGATCAAGAGCGAGATCTAGTAACCCATCATAACCAACAAAATGTTAAAAGGTTGATATGACCTCATCAAAACCTTTTAGTAACTAGCCTATCAGTGTAATATGATCCTTTCACCATATATCAAAATTGAGCATAAGCACGGCACCGTATCTACTTATTCTTCAATCCATGTTTGATTGTGCAACTAAAGTAACAATCATGGATCTATAAGGAATAATTCCTTATAATTCGCTATGCTCTAGGCAGAGGCTTTTATCTCATCAACCATAATCAAAATCATTCGAGATATATCTCCAATGTCAGTGGGAGTGATGAATCCTCTTTGAATCACTTATCCATTTGCCATATAGATTATGTCGTACCCAGTATGCCCTTATTTGGTATCCATCCATTATGAACTTGTTTGTAGTAAATCTAAGTATATCATACCTCATATGAGATAACCTAATATCACATGTCTTATGACTACTGACATGACTAGCTCATAAGAATACATTCCATTGACACTTGAATAACTAACACCAAATAGAGTTATGATACAAGCCATGTTCATTGAACTTGTTTCCATAAAACAAGCACCTATATGCTATCCCTAAGTATCCCATATTCTTCAACTCATGGACCAGTTGTTTGCATTATTTGCATGAAGGGTTAACATATGCTAGCCTTTGTGCATTGTCAATGCCATGTCTTAACAATATGAAGACTGGGAACATTTTTTAAAAACATAGCTTTGATGCATAAAGATCTATAGGTGTAACTCTTTAAAATTCCTTTACAAAGCCAATGTGTTTTATGGGCTGCATCCAATTAGAGTTTGCATGATAGTAATCATACATTAATATGAAAGAAAACCTTTGTCACTATAAAATAGTAACATGTATATAGTTAATTTATTTTGTGTCCTATATCCCAATCCGATTGGTTCAAGGGCATATCTAACATGTTAGTGATATCATCATAACTATTAGCAATGATTCAAAAATTAATTCTTTGATTTATGATTTTACTACTATTAAGTTAAACAGACTTGAAAGGTTATTTCCTTATTATTCAAGTTCAATAGACTCACACTAATCTTGTTTCACAACAAAACAATATTCAAGACCTTATTTTTAAGAAAAAATAGAAAAAGCAAAGGCTTGTACCACTTCAACTACTATAAGTATTCCTTTATCCAAATTTATCGATTAATTTTTTCTTAATGTTTTCAATTTGGAATAACTGTAAAGCCTTAAATTGCATATTCTGTAAATAAGGTTTATTAATTTATGCATTATAGACACTTAATTTCATTTGGGCCCTTTTTTCTGATAGCTCTAAATATCTGAGACTGAGAACTTAGCGGCAGCCCTAGTAGAGGTTGACTTTCTCCAAACGGCTAAGCATTTGTAAGAACTATTTAATCATACTTAAATAGTCGAGCATGCGCTGACAAAAAAATGTAGTTTCGAAGGTCAAAGAAGTAAATCTTAAAGAAAAAGAATGAATACTTAAGAGAAAATTTATTTTTTTACATATTTCTTGTCAAATTTTGAAATTTATCTTTGTAGATGATATCACGATCAATTTTTCTATTATTAGGAAATTTTCAAGATTTTTTGCAAAACTTTTGAAAATATTTGTCATATATCTTTACTGATACCTATGTAGTACTGGAGCTAGAAACTTAATTTTTAACTTTATTCTTTTGAAATTTCAAAATACATTTTTGCATATGACATTATATTCAAATTTTCTATTTCTAGGAAATTTTTTGAGCCATCTTGTAAAATTTTGGGAGTCAACCGTCATATATTTTTACTAACACCCATATAGTGTTTATGCCAATACTCACCCTGAAAAATAAAAAATATTCAAGAAAAAATTTGCATTGGTATTTTATAATATGTCAATTTGTCAAATTTTTTATGAGTTTTTCCATTTTTTAAATATTAATTTTCTTTTGTAAGATTTTTCTCATAAAATTTTATGAGTTTAGAATTTCCAATCAAGATTTTTTTCATTATTGTGATTTTATTCCTTTCAATTCAAAAATTTTGCTTATGTTTATTAATTTTATTTTTATTTTTTATTTTTAATTTTAGAATTTGATATGTTAGTTTCATGCAAACTAGTTTGGTTTGAATTCAATTTCTCCCTTAACTAATTTAGTTTGATCCTAACCATGTTATTGCGTGATCTTATCTTGATTATCAATGATATCATGAGTCATCCATAATGAATCACACAAGGTGACAAAAAAAATTAATTCATTCTTAACATAATTAATATCTAGCAAAAAAAAAGAAAAAAGAAATTAGGCATAAAAAAATGCCTTGGCCAAATGGCATACATGATGGATAATCATTTTCCATCTTCATTATTTTCTATAGGAAGAAAAAAAAGAGAGAAAAAATTTGGAAAAAAATTTAGAGAGAAAAAAGAATAAAAAGATAGTTTTCAAAGCTTTAATATCAAAATTAAATTGTTTTGATAAAAAAAGGGTATTCATTTAAGTTTTCCTTCAAAAAATTTTCATTTTCTATTATCCACCTTAATTTTTCTTTGATTTCCAAAGTGGTTTTTCCCTTCCTTTCATGAGCTTCATTAACCTAATTTAATTAAGTGAAAGCAACAAACAAAGCTTTGGTGATTTCAACATTTTGCTCACTTATTATAAAAGGTTTTTCTAAATAAAAGATTTTAAATGAATTGATACTGATTTTGGATGTTCTTTAATTTTTATGTTCATGTATATGTTTAATTTCATTTCATGTATGTGATAGAATTTATGCTAGCTTATGATTTGAGTTGCTTATTATTAAAGTTTTTTTTTTCTAAATCAAAGATTTTAAAGGAGTTGATATGGGTATCAGATGTTCTTAACTTTTTATACTCATGTATATTTTAATTTCATTTTATGTTATGTGATAGAATTTATGCTAGCATGATTTTCCATGTTTTCATTAAAGTTGCTAATCCATGTTATGATTTGATTTTAGTAGTAACTTGGGATAATTTTTACATGCATCCATGCTTGGACTTGTGAAGAATGAATTTTTTAGAACTTTCCTAAAATAGTTAAAACTTTAGGGGGTCAAATGCAACTTTTCCTTTAATTTTAGGCCATTTGGCAGCTATTTTGGATCATGGTAGCACCTTTATGGCTTGTTTCATAATTTTTCTAAAATTTTCAAACTCATTTTAGTGTATTCCTTAGCTTTTCAAACTCATTTTAAGGTATTCCTTAGCTTTGCCAAAACCTATGGAACCATTCAATTTTCATATTTGAAAGGTCATATAGAGATATTTCTTGGCTTGATCAAATCCTTAGGGATCATTCTATAATTTTCCTATATTTTCAAACTACATAAAAAATTTTTTGACTTTGCCGAATGGTATTGGCATACTTTAGCAAAATTTGAATTTTTTAGGCCATTTTGCAATTAAATCTAACTTTAAGGACTAAAATGAAATTTTAAAAATTTGTTTCATGAAGATCTGAGCTTGGTCGAATGGTTCTAAGCAATTTTGGTGAATTTTTCATGCATTTTAAACTTTCTGAGGTGTTTTTTAACGTTTTAGGTGTTATTTTGTAAATTAAAAAAAAAATTAAGGACCTTATAGCCATTGCAATTAGGGCTATTTATGTCATTTATATCAAAAATCACCCATTTAGGGTATTTTGGATATCTCAAAAACATTTCTAGTATTTTTACCCATTTTAGGGCAAACATGTAATTTTGAAAAATTTAGTGACTAGTTAGGAATTTTTACACTTTAGGTCATATTTGTCATCTAAGTAACCCATTTAGGGTAATTATCATTTCATATCACTATTAAGTCTTTTAAGATTATCGGAATAGTTTCACATTGAAAGTATACCTTAAAGGCGTTTTAGTAATTTATTTTAAAGTTGAGTCCTATATGACTAATAGAATATTTTTATCTCGAAGGTACACATTAGGGATAAGTTTGTTATTTTAGATTATTTTCGAGTCTTGTAGGGTTATCAGGATACTTTCATATCGAAGGTATAACTTAGGGGTATTTTAATAATTTTGCATTAGAACCAAATCTTATGTGGTTACTGGGAGACTTCATGCTAAAGGTACGCATTAGGGATATGTTCATTATTTTAAACTATTTTTTAGTCTTTTAAGGTAACTAAGATACTTTCATGCCAAAAGTATACCTAAGGGAATTTTGGTAATTTTGTATTAAAACTAAGTCTTTTTAAAGTTACTAGGATACTTTCAAGTCAAAGGTGCTTTATAGAACATTTTGGTTTTATCGACCAAATTTGAGTTCTAAGAATCGGGTTTTAGAACTTTTCATTTGAAGCAAGTCTTAGGATAGTTTTTCTATTAATAGTCTTAATAAAATTGCAAATTTTAGAAAGTTAAGCCAATATCTACAATTTAAAATAATATGTGAAATTTTTCTTAGAATATAAAAGGAGTTTTACGGATTATTTTAATAGAGAGATATCTTTTTTAAAGAGAAAATCATGATTTTTAAATTTTGTAAATTAAAACATTTCCTATTCTTTCGGTTCTCCAGTGGGATATAAAAGATATTTTGATATTTTTAAACTTTTTGTATTCCTTTAGTTCTCTGGTGGAGTATGATAAAACTTTTAGTGTTCTCGAGTCCTCCAATGGTGATAAGAAAGAGATTTTGATTTTCAAACATATTAAAAAATCAATTTTTTCATACAAAATAATAAATTTAGAATATTACTTTAATACATGGAAAATATAATTAAATATCAAATTTTGACACTGAATAAAAATCAAAATTTAAATTAAATATGATTAATAAGGTATTGATTTTTTAGGATCATAAGAGGGATCAATCCTTATGATTTTAATAAACTCTTAGACCCTTTCATGAGATTTTTGGTATTATCACAGATCTCAAAAATTTTCTTTTCTTAAATTTCGTAACACTTGAACTGCTAATTTTGACAGGTGACCAATTACCTTGGCAAAAATAAATTAGTGGCGACTCCAGATAAATAATCATTTTGTAATCACTATTTAGAGTTAAGTCGAGTCTGTAAGTCACCTCAATAACTCAATCCCCAGAGATAAGAAAATATTAATAATGACATGGCCCTTAATAGTAAAAAAATAAAATATAAAATAGTGATATATCAATAAATATAGGAACGAGGTCCTTTTAAGTCCGGCTTGGTTAGGATTCGAGTCTCGACCACGTTATGATAGCTTGGCGACTCCACTAGGGGCTGGTTAGAAAGTTAAGCCTAAGATTAATCACATGTTAATTAAATTTTGATTAATTTGGTCTCAACTATTATTCAATTATAATTCTCTTCCTATTTTGATTTTGATTTATATGGAAATTTTTATATATATTATTTATATTTTTCACTCACCCTTTTGTTTTTTTTACAGCATTATTTTAAGGGAATTAACGATAGGGGTTTTATTATTTTTAAGAGAGCAAGCCATAAAAGGTTTGTTTGTTCCCCCTACACACAATGCACATGTATACCATTAGATTCTCCTCCAAGCATATGGAGGGGGCATAGGTTACCAAATATTTTAGGAAGCATGAAATAGCTCTACTTTCTGATGTGTCAACCTCTGTATAGGCCAATGAAAAACCTACCGTGTATAAATTCCTACACCTACTAGGGGTGTTAGCCTTGTTACTAGCATGGAAAATACTCCTACTTGATTGAACCCTTTCTAAAATAAAATCATGATGGGTAAGGATTATGGTACCTTGTTAGTTTTTTTAGACTCAAGGAACAATTCAAGAACCTATTTAGATGTCCCACCCAAACTTCATGCAATGAAACTGTAAGGGCCTCACCTAGTTAGAGCCATACCCAACTTTAAAGGTTACCAAACTAGGTACACACTTATCCTTTCCTTTGCATTTTATGTTCGAAGTATGCAAATCAGGCTATAATAATCAAAGTTTATCATTTATGGTAAGATCTTTGCTGTAACTCAAAAGGTGCCATCATTGTTTAGATATCAAGTGATGATGAATGAACATTGTCACTTGTAATGTGATTATTTCTTTTTACCTTGCAAGCCATTATGTGGCCTTAGCTACCTAGTCTAGACTTGTGGGTTAGACAGTGACATTCTTAAATCATTACCAGTGGGAGACCTTTTCATTTAGCCCAATAAGTGTCATAATGCCTAAAAGAGGTCCACTTAGGGTAAATTTTTTCCTGCATAAGTTATTACTTTCCTGTGCTAAACCTTTTTTCCACTATACACAAGCAATGATGAATGAACATTGTGCCTCCCATAATAAGATTGATCCTTTTTCTTTAAGGTGCCATAATGCCTTAATTTTTACATTTTGGGTAGTCTTTCTTAACAATAAGCCTCTTTTATATATTTGTTTGTACCACTCTCTTACAAACTTTTCTTTAACATTACATTGATTTTATCCTTATAAGGCAAAATAAAGGTTTTTTCATATTTAATTCTTTGAAATAATTTTCATTCAAATCAGAAGCAAGGGGATAATCAGGCATCATTAACTATTAGAGATAAATTTTCAGCATGCCTAGAAAGAATGGAGGCAACTTGATATGAAACACAAGAAAGGTTGATGAATGAATAAGAGTAAGATGCAAGCAAAATCTTTAAGTAATGAAATAATAACGGCTAGAGGAAAGAGTTTGAAAATGTAAATCTAGGAACTCAAGGGAGTAACCTTAATACTATTACTGGCTTATCCAGGGTGAAAGGCAACTGTCAGTGGAAGGAATGATCGCCAGAGGAAAGATTCTAAAAAGTAACTTTAAGAAATTAAAGGAATTACCCTAGTACTATTGCCAGCTTATCCAAGGTTGAAAGGCAACCCTTATTTTGGAAAGCCCTCATCATGTTGACATCATTTTGTGAAGCATTCATACTAAGTGTTTTGATAAGATAAGAATGTTTTCTGAAAAAAAATATTTTCAAAAATATGATGATGAAAAGTCTCAAAAATACTAACGATCAATCTTAAAAATGAGCTTATATCCTTACATTCATTTTCCTGTAATAAAACCATGAACATTGTAGACACCTCATTTTGTCCGGACTAGTTTTTGGTATCCTAGGAGTTAGGTAAAAGATGACAAAATAAAAAAATAGAAATAAAACTGAGGGACAATCGTTGCTGGGCGAAAAATTTTTTTGAGGAAGATCTAAAATTCCTATAGATCGTTTAAAGAAAAATGAAAAAAAACAAGGCATCAGAGGTCATTTTTAAGGTGTCATTTAGGTGAGTACGCAAGCTAATTTTCCTCTCTTTGTGACCAAGATAAGATAATTCGAGGAAACTAAGGTATTTGCGAGTCAGGTGGGTGCTTAAACACTATCTTAAGGCATTCATGCTACAAAAATTTTGAATTTCCACATGTAGTATCAATACATGAGTGTTTGGTATCGATACTTAAGGTATGGTATTGATACCTAGCATGATTGTATCAATAAAAGTCTTGACAGTAGCTAAAGTTGTGATTTTTTTGCGAAATGTATCGATACACAAGCATGAGTATCGATACAGGTCCATGGAGCATCGATATAGGGCTCAAAGTCTCGAGACTAGAAAAAATTTATGCTCTTAGTATCGATACAAGTATCCCTGTATCGATACTTATGCGTAACATTTGCCTTGAGTATTGATACAAAGTGATATGTATCGATACATACAAGCCATTGTGGCTATTTTGAGCCACCTTTTAGCTTTCGCATTACCTATTCAAAATCCAATTTAAACACATGTTTTGCATCAAGAATCATCAAAAATCATAATAGGTTTCATCTTTGGGCTCGTAATTAGATTTAAACAAGTTTTAAAGCCCAATTTGTAAAAGACAAAGGTCACTTTCATAATGATAATAGCCTGTTGAAGGACAGGTCCAACTTTTCAGATTCAGCGGCCACAGTCTTTCAGCACACCACCTTGCATGGTAGAACTAATAGCAATAAGGGGTAGACTGAGCATGTTACCTAGATGTCTCCTTATGCAGAGAAGAAAACCCAACAATGCCCTTGGTTTATCTCCTAAAGTCATTGGCTAGGCTTGAAGATAGATAGGGACATGGCTGGCTCAGCAAGGGGACTTCTTCTAGAAAAAAAGCCTCCAACAAAAAGCCTAGAACCATTCCTAAAATTCTTTAGTCATTATCAGCCCCATAAACACTTTAAAAAAATACTGTTTCATTGACCTCCATACTCCATTCTTGTCATTACCCCAACCTACCACTAGAAAACCTTCATACTCCATTCTTGTAGTTACCCCAACCTACCACTAGAAAACCTTTAAGAACCCAATTTCCACATATTTTGATCCTTGAAAAGCCTCACCATCAACATACCACCAAAAAGATACTTCCTTTCATCCTTTTCTTGCTAAATAATAGCAAAGAGAATGAAAAAATTAAGCCTACAGCCACTACTTAGAGAAAAAGAGAAGTTCAAGTTTTTGGTATATCCCTTCTACCTTAATCTTTGTAGTTTTTGTTTTGTCATTAACATCATCTTACTAAACTCTTTTATGCTTTCATGGCCATTTTAGGACTCCTATGCATTTTTTGTGGCTTTGGTTTTGGTAATTTAGGATCTTGATGTTCTTTTTGGTGCCTTTATGTTGTTTGGTTTGCTAAGCATGCTCCTTTTCATTTTCATCACCATAACAGCCTCTTTCCATATACTTCTTGCCATGTTCCTTCTATATTCATGTCTTTATCTCATGTTTAAATATAAATCTCATGTATTTCCTAGAAGCTTGATAGGCTCCATGAAATAAAAATGCCTTTTTAGCAAACTCTTTTTAAACATGTTCATCCTAAGTATGTTCATGCATCT
>JBBYHO010014880.1:0-12946 GCA_038382025.1 Adansonia gregorii
TCTTTGATTGTTTATTTTCATTCACTAAATCACACTCCAAAAGTTTATTGTTTGGATTTCTCAAGTTTGTCTACCAATATTTTAATTTATCAAAATTTTGTGAAATCAATTCACCCCCTCTTGATTTCATTCACCACCTAAAGGTCTAACAGATGCTTTGGATTTGCAAGAAAAGCTTTTCTTTCCACCATTTTCCTTATAATTAATGTTCACTCGTGAAATGAGACAAACTTGGATACTCGTAATAATCTCCATTCTTTTTCCCATGGCACTACAATCATGTTCTCCGCATTTCGATACAAGTTATTGATGCTTTGGATTTGCAGGAAAGCTTTTCTTTCCACTATTTTCCTTATAATCAAAGTTTATCTGTGAAATGAGACAAACTTGAATACTCATAGTAATCTCTATTCTTTTTGTCATTGGTACAAAAATCATGCTTTCCACATTGGGATACAAGATATTGATGCATTGGATTTGCAAGAAAAGCTTTTCTTTCCACCATTTTCCTTATAATTAATGTTCTTCCGTGAAATGAAACAAACTGGATACTCAAAATAATCTTCATTCTTTTTGTTATTGGCACTACAATCATGTTCTCCTTATTAGGATACACGATATTGATGCTTTGGATTTGCAAGAATAGTTTTTTTTTCCACCATTTTCCTTACAATCAAAGTTTATTTGGGAATTGAGAAAAACTGGGATACTCGTAATAGTCTCCATTTCTTTTCTTATGGGCACTACAATCATGTTCTCCTCATTAAGATACACAATATTGATGCATTGGATTTGCAAGAAAATCATTTCTTTCCACCATTTTCCTTATAATCAATATTCATTCATGAATTCAAACAAATTTGGATACTCATAATAATCACTATTTTTTTTTGTTATGGGCACTACAAACATGTTCTCCTAATTGGGATATGCGATATTGATGCTTTGGATTTGCAAGAAAAGCTTTTCTTTCTACTATTTTCATTATAATCAAAGTTTATCCGTGAAATGAGACAAACTTGGGTACTTATAATAATCACCATTCTTTTTTTTATTGGCATGGCAATCATGTTCTCTACATTGGTATACAGATATCAATGCCTTGGATTTGTAAGAAAAGCTTTCCTTTCCACCATTTTCCTTGTAATTAATGTTCACTCGTAAAATGAGACAAACTTGGATACTTGTAATAATCTCTATTCTTTTTCCCATGGGCACTACAATCATGTTCTGCACATTTTGATGCATGTTATTGATGCTTTGGATTTGCAAGTAAAGCTTTTCTTTCCACCATTTCCTTTATAATCAAAGTTTATGTATGAAATGAGACAAACTTGGATACTCGTAGTAATCTCCATTCTTTTTGACATTGGCACTATAATCATGTTCTCCATATTGGGATACAAGATCTTAATGCATTGGATTTGCAAGAAAAGCTTTTATTTCCACCAATTTTCTTATAATTAATTTTTTTTTCATGAAATGAGACAAACTTGGATACTTTCAATGATCTTCATTCTTTTGGTTATTGGCACTACAACCATGTTCTCCTTATTAGGATACATGATATTGATGCTTTGGATTTGCAAGAAAAGCTTTTTTATTCACCGCTTTCCATATAATCAAAGTTCATCCGTGAATTAAGAGAAACTGGAATAGTCATGATAATCTCCATTCTTTTTCTTATAGGCACTACAATCATGTCTTCCTCATTGGGATGCACGATATTGATGTATCGGATTTGCAAGAAAATCTTTTTTTTCCACCATTTTCCTTATAATTAAAGTTCATCTATGAATTGAGGCAAACTTGGACACTCATAATAATCTCCATTCTTTTTGTTATGGGCACTACAATTATGTTCTCCTAATTGGGATACAATATTTTGATGCTTTGGATTTGTAAGAAAAGCTTTTCTTTCCAGCATTTTCCTTAAAATCAAAGTTCATCCATGAAATGAGATAAAATAGGATTCTCGTAATAATTTCTATTTTTTTGTTATTGGCACTACAATCATGTTCTCCTTATTAGGATCCACAGTATTGATGCTTTGGGTTTGCAAGAGAAGCATTTTCTTCTACCATTTTCCTTATATCAAGGTTCATTCGTGAAATAAGGCAAACTTGGATTCTCGTAATAATATCCATTCTTTTTGTCATTGGCACTACAAACATGTTCCCCATATTGGGATACATGATCTTGATGCTTTGGATTTGGAAGAAAATCTTTGCTTTTCACCATTTTTTGTATAATTAATGTTCATCTGTGAAATGTGACAAACCTGGATACTTGTAATAATCTCCATTCTTTTGTTATGGGCACTACGATTATGTTCTCCTCATTTGGATTCATGATTTTAATGCTTTAGATTTACAAGAAAAGCTTTTCTTTCCACCATTTTCCTTATAATCAAAGTTCATCTGTGAAATTAGACAAACTTAAATACTTGTAATAATCTCCATTCTTTTTCTGATAGGCACTACAATCATGTTCTTCTCATTCTGATAACGTTATTAATGCTTTGGATTTGCAAGAAACGCTTTTCTTTCCACCATTTGTCGTTATAATCAAAGTTCATCTGTGAAATAAGACAAACTTGGGTACTTGTAATAATCTCCATTCTTTTTGTTATGGGCACTACAATAATGTTCTCCTCGTCGCGATATACGATATTGATGCTTTGGATTTGCGAGAAAAGCTTTTCTTTCTAGCATTTTCCATATAATCAAAGTTTATATGTGAAATGAGGCAAATTAGTATTCTTGTAATAATTTTCATTCTTTTTGTTATTGGCACTATAATCTTGTTCTCCTCATTAGGATACACGATATTTGATGCTTTGGATTTGCAAGAAAAGCTTTTCTTTCCACCATTTTTCTTATAATTAAAGTTCATACGTGAAATAAGACAACCTTGGATTCTCGTAATAATCTCCATTCTTTTTGTCATTGGCACTGCAATCATGCCCTTTCTGGAAATGTATTATTTGCAATTTTTTGATACCAAATGAGTCCGGAATGATTTTTCAAATTTTGACATAACTTGTCCCTCATATGCTTTGCTAGTAGCAAAATTAATCCAAAGTTGAAAATTTATTCCCCTGAAAAGTGAACTTTTGGGAGTGGGAATATTTTTCGGTTGACCCTCGTTAAGTTACCTTTCTAACAGTATCTTGTCCACCCTCTAAAGCCTTCAAACCAATTTAGAATAAATTTGGAAAATAGGATAGCGTGATGCTATCCCTTATTGTCCATTATGGTGAAAATCGAGTTGTTTTCTCAAGTTTCGTCTCGAGACATTTGAATATCTCCGTATCACCCTGATCAGACTTGAGAACATACTTTGACCTCCCATAAGCTTATATCAAGGCACAAACATACTTTACATCTTTACCATCCTCATCCACAGCACTTTCTTTTGCCAAAAGCTGTCAAAATGCTCACACATTGCCTAAATCACAAAGTTTTGTCAACTTATGTTTTCCAACTCGATTTCTTTAAAGAGTGTCAAATGTGCCACTTTAAGGGGTACTCCAACCCTGACCTTTTGAGGAGATACGCCAACCCCTTTTTCAAAATTATCGAGATTAAAATATCCTTCTTTGTCAAAATGATATGTCATCCATGGGGATACTCCAACCCCAACCTTTTGAAGGGTTATTCCAACCCCATTTTTCAAAAGTTTTCAACCTTTAAAGAATCTTTCTTCGTTAAAATTATTTGTCATCCATGGGGATATTCCAACCTCATACTTTTAAGGGGACACTCCAACCCTATCTTTCAACTATAATTAAATTTTTTTCTCCTTCTCGAACTTCCATGAATATGTCAAGCAAACCTCGTTTAATCAATAAACCCAGATGCATCTCAACAATTGTTGATTCGGTTATTTCTAGATAATCGATGCCAATTGCGAGAAAAATTCCAATAGTTCATCCCTTTTCTTTATCATTGCATTGAATGATTCATGTTATGTTACTTCATTTATTACCTTACTAACATGATTTCTTTGTGATGATTATTTGCATTCATGTTTTCAAAACATTTCAAATAAAATTAAAGGTAATATTTCGCATGGGTATCTTTCCAATGCCCAAACTGAAACATTCAAGTTTCAAAGTAAAATCCAGAGGTCATTTTATTGAAAATCTCTATATTCCTTATCTCTCTAGGGCTTATATGAGAATAAATCTTTTCGATCAAGCCTGGATTTGTATTTTTATAAGATTCATGCATTAAAAGAGGGTTATATTGAAATAGTGATAAGTTAAGATAGAAAGAACCAAAATCGATATAAGACATAGCTAGTAAGGCACCAATTTCGAGCATTGCAAAAAGGTTCGTACCTTATCGTGTGTAAATAACTCTCGAACCCAACGATGAATCTTTGTACTATGTAGACCATGGGATCGATGTTTTGAGTTTCATAACTCAAAACATAGGTTTTAATAGGCATTCAATCATGCCTAGCCCCAAATGATCAGTGGCAACTCCAAGCATTGGCTATTTCATGATGGTCATTCGAGACCAATAAGATGAGCAATTCATCTTATGGTCCCTTTTACTATACCACAAGTTAAGAATCCATACATTTTCATTCTCATCACATTGCCAAAGAAAAGTCTTATTCAAGGAGACATTTCCAAATCAGGAAAATATTTTAAGTCATATGCACCTATAGATCCGTGAGGATCCACCCCGAGGTATGTTGCAATAGCTTGGCGACTCCACTGGGTATAGTATAAAGAGTTAAGCCAATAACTAGCCATGTCTTGCTAGGTTCTAAGTTCTTTTGATCTTCGATCATTATTTAACTATGACACTTTTTTTTTCGTTTTGTCAGCTAATCTTTTGTTTAGCATGATTCTCAGGCTTGTCTTATTTTCAAATAATCATCAGTTTAATAAAAATCGTAATACAAAGGTAAACAAAAAGGTTTGATCATTTCCCCATTACACACTACGCACTTGCATGTGCATTACTATCCCGCCAAACTCCATGGTGTGGTTATAACCCAATCATTAGGAGGAAGTAAGCTATCCGTCTTCATGAGTAACCCTCTGTATAGGCATGGCAATACCTTCTTGGATGTAAATTACCTATGTCTCTTGTGAGTAACCCTCTGCATTTGTATAGGAAATTACATCCAACAAATCAAACTTGTTCTACCAAACTCGCGATGGGTCTAAGATTAGGGTCCTTCAACTATCCTTCTGAATGGAGGAGCAATTCAGACACCTATTTAGGCATCAATTTAAACCTCATATAGTGAGCCCTACAAGGTAAACCATGTCAAGCCATATTGGAACATTGCTAGAATAGGGTCACTCAAGGAAACATTCCTAACCTTTACTCTTAATCACCATAATGATGTAGGTGACAATGAGTATACAATTATCACCTGTATCTACACTTTTATCATTTATAAAGGCATGTCGTCATGTCACTTGAACGACAGTTAACCTTTGTATAAATAAGTGATGGTGAACAAAAACCATTATTCACAATATGTTATACCACAAGCCGTTATATTGTTTGAGCCATGGCTTAACATGCATCGCACTAGTGGTGATAAATGAATATTACCACCAGTCGATTATTTTCCATCAAAATAAGATATTGCATCACCTCATAAAGGGCAGATTGCATCTTGGCATGTTGAAATGCAACCTGTCTCTCATCTCACCACCTTCGTTGAGATATGTTACGAATATTTTTCTCTGATGTTCTCAAATTCTTTAATTTTTTACATTTATCTCTTATATATCTCACTAACTCATTTCCCTTTGTTTGTATTTTGGCACACGCATCATCTCATCATAACTATCATGATTATTATTGTTTTGAGACAATTGTTCTGGTTTGGTGTTAAGCAAGCGACCTTTTTGTGGCTTTATGAAAGATGTTATCAACAAAGCTGTTCTAGGATTCAATAGTCTCCATTGCATATGCATATTTACTTTCACCTTCTTACACTTGCATCAATCATTCAGTATCTTAACTCATTATTGCATTATAATCGCTCATCAATAAATACATTTTCAAGTAGAAGTCTAATACGGGAATTAGGCCATAAAAGTGCAAGGGACTCTGGGTTAATCAGGAAAACAAAACGTAACATCTTGCATCGCTACAACACGTGACAATGTAAACAAATCATGGAGAGTGATCATGAAGCGCATATTGAGTGACTTAAGCTAATGGTTAAGCAATCACAAGACCAGATGGTTCATCAACAATGCAAAATGCAAGCTCAAATCAAGAAACTTATGGAACTAATGATAGCCTCTATGAAGGAAAAAGGGCAAGCCAACACTGCTGAAATAAGGAATGATCCTTCCAATGCAGAAAGTCCCCCTACCAATAATCCAGAACATGCCCAAGGAGAAGCTAGACAAGAACAACGGCCCATTCCTCCACCTGCCACTCAAGCTCTACCAATCATCAACCTAAATTCCATTACAGCAGGTTAATTTATTCTCGACACTCAAGGGGTGAATACAGGAGTCTCATCGGCAGATCCAATATCCCATGACCATGAGGAACCAGAGAAAACAAAAGGTCAAAAGTCCACTATGAATACTGAAGAAGTGAGCAAATTTCAACTACTAGACAAATGCCTCTAAGCTATCGAAGGGACTGACAAGTTTAGAGCTCTTGACACTCAATCGCTGTCTTTGGTGCCCAACCTTGTTATTCCCCTAAAGTTTAAAGTCCCAGAGTTTGAAAAGGTTAATGGAACTACTGATCTTTCTATCCATTTTCAAATGTACTTACGAAAGACAGCTTGGTATGAGAAACATGAAAAGGTCCTCATGCATTGCTTCCAGCGTAGCCTCACTAGGGCAGTAGCTCGATGGTATATCGAGCTAGACAATGTTAAAATTCAATCATAGGCTGACTTGGCTAAGGCCTTTCTAAATCAATACTAGCACATGTCAGATTGGGCACTAGATCAACTTTCCCTAATGAATTTCGAAAGGAGATCCACTGAAAGTTTAGACAATACACCCAAAGATAGAGAGAAGAGGCAGCCCTAGTCCAACCTCCTCTTACAAAAAAAAAGATGACAGTCACTTTCATTCATACCTTACATGCTCCGTATTATGAGAAACTCATAGGAAATGCCACCAAGAAATTTGCAAACTTGGTTCTTTTTGGAGAAATGATCGATGTGGCCATTTAGAGTGGTAGAATGTTTGCCAAGAAATAGTAGATTGAGCAAGAAGCCTATGGCCAGTAAAAAAAAAGGAAAGGAGGACAATGCCATAAATTATGCTACCTTGTTTCAGCCAAGACAGCATCAAGCACCCAACCTTCGCTACTTAGGAATGCCACATTCTTACCTCGTCACCATATCTCCACAGCCAATCTATGCCACAATTTATAACCCATCACTTGCAATCCCATCAAACCCACCACAAAGCTACCTTTCACAAGTCCACTAAAATGCTAAACGAACAACCAATAAATGCACTCGACAATCGAGATGCAAATCAACTAAGACAACATTTTGATCCTATCCCTATGACCTATAAGGAGCTCTACCAAACCTTGCTCCAAAATCACTTAGTGACTTTGATCTATGTCCTAAAAAAAAAGCTACCATGCCCACCATGGTACAACCCTAACGCCCACTGTGAATACCATGCTGGGGCAGTGGGGTATGACATTGAGAATTGCATGTATTTCAAATGAATTATGTAAAATCTAATCAACTCAAAAGTCTTATAGTTTGGGTCGAACCAGGGACCAAACGTTGCTACCAATCCTTTACCAAACCATATTGAGCCAATTATAAACATGATTAAGACCAAGCCATAGAATTTGTGTCATTCCACCAAGACCTGATTTTGATGACAGGGTTATGATGGAAGCCCATGCATTTTTTCTATCCTTTTCATGTAATATCAAGAAATGAAAACCTACTTGCCCTCACCCAAAGGCAGGTAGGTGTCCTATGTAAGGGGCATTTTTATCAAACATTGTCAATGAAATGACTTTTACAAATATCATTCCATATTATGTGCCTATATCACTTTTCAATCTCTTTGTCTCAATTACTTTTATTTGAATCCTTCGATTGTTTGTGTGCCTTTTGCAATGTCTATTCCTTCACCCTTTTAGGTGTCCTGATGATAGTGACATGGATGTGTCTGATGGGTCTTTAAAGATCGATTTCAAATAGTCAAATTGCATAGTGAAGTTGATTCTGAAAAAGATTTTAAAGAAAGCTCTGCACCACCATACCTCTTACACTTCAAGATCTAGCATCATAATTCTATCCTTATCACCCAAAGATAAATGGGGCAGTCAAGGTAACCAACAAAAACATTAAAAGAATAGTTGAAAAAATGGTTGAGACTTACAAAGGCTAGCATAATAAGCTATCCTTTGCACTTTATGCCTATCAAACCTTAGTTCGAACTTCGACAAGCACTACCCTATTCTTTCTTATCTACAGGATGAAAGTTGTATTGCCCATTGAAGTCAAGATCCATTTTCTCAGAGTCTTGATAGAAACCAAAGTTTGAAAGGCTGAATAGGTTAAGAACAAATATGACTAGCCTAACCTTATCAAGGAAAAACACATGAAGGCCATCTGCCATGGTCAAATGTATCACAAACGTATAATTCGAGCCCATGACAAAAAGATACGACCATGACAATTTCACCTAGGCAAATTAGTATTGAAGAAGATCCTCCTAATTCACAAAGATACGCGAGGCATGTGGACCCCTAATTAGGAAGGACCATATGTCATAAAGCACGCCTCTTCTCGAGGGGCCCTAATCTTGTCAAAAATGGAGGCCAATGTCTTACCCAACCCAGTCAACTTAGATCTCATTAGGCGAAAACCTAAAAATGCATCCTTCAAAAAAAAAGAAAGTAAAAAAAACAAAAACAAAACAAAAAAAAGAGAAAGCTAGATTAAAATCCAAAAAAGTGCATCTGGGTAGCCAACCTGACTATAGTTGAAAACCCACAAGGGTGACTTGAGAAGATCAATTTTGATAGGGCATGAACTGAATGTACCTATAGGACAATGCAAAGTAATCCTAAAGATCTTTCAAAGATCAACTCATGCTAGGCACATTCATTGTTCGAGAAAGATTCTGAAAAGCACCTAAAAAACATCCATATCATGATTGTCAGAGGCATCTTTCACCCAAAAGATCATTTTTCTCGCTACCCTATTAGTTGCTTGTCGAATAGGATATTGAGTTATGTCTCTTTGTTGTCATGAAAAAATATTGTCTTGTTTCTTTTAACCCTTGTACAATTCTTATTACACTTGTCATTTGACTGATAATGTTTGATAATCAGCTGAAATACACATCAAGACATCTTGACACTACATCAAAAGGAAAAAAAAGCACAAAGAACTTTGTTTATGCCCCAATCATCAAGATCATGCACCTTTTACATCCAAACACCCGCTAGGCATAACCATACACCAAACCATTTCTTGCTCTCATAAGCCACATCTTAAGAAAAACCATTTTCGGCTAACCAAAAATCAACCCATGCATTCTATCAAAATCCTATCAAAACCAGAAACATCAACCTAATTAGTCAGATAGTCTTTAAATTGTTGATAATGCCCTTCATTTGTTAGAAAAATGATTGAGCCTCAAGAATCGAGAAATGCAATAGTCCAAATTCTTGGGACTAAATTTTTGGTCATATCCCTAGTGGAGCAAAGACAACCTACAATCCCTAGTAGGATTAGGAAAATTTCTATCTATAGTTACAACAAATTGCCATCCTTATAAGAATCTAAATGACGTACAAGGAAAACTACAGCTATCTCTTATATTAGACTTCATAGCATGCAATCATGATAGCATTCCACATTATGCACTCATATTAACATCATACATCATTTTTACAATATCACTTCAAGCCAGATTTGCTGAACCTCCAAGGAATTCCTAGTAAGAACTCTGAGCTTCGCAACCAAGTGTCATTCAAGTTAGGTCTTTTTCTTCTCATCACTTCATGTTAAAACCCTTTTTATTGAGCAACTACCATCAAAGTGTTAGTCTTAAGAAATTATTGTCTAGAAACTATCATAAAAAACTTTTGTCGAGAACATTTGTTAGAACCTTTGTCAAGAATTTTATCAAGAAATAGTGCCAAAACCCTTTTCAAAAGGAAATTTTATCATGAACTTCTGTTAAGAAAAGCTTGTATTATATGTTTTATCAAAAACTTTGTTGCCACCTTCCCAAAGCCCACAAGTTAGTGGCACCCCTTTAAAACCTACAAGTCAATGCATCCCTTAAAAGGCCATAAGTTAGTGGTACCCTTTTTAAATTCCATAAGTCAGTGGCGCCTTTTTTAAAGCCCACAAGTTAGTGGCACCCTTTAAAGCCCATAAGTCAGTGGCACCCTTTTCAAAACCTGCAAGTCAGTGGCACCCTTTTCAAACCCATAAGTTAGTGGCACCCTTTTCAAAGCCCATAAGTCAATGGCAACCCTTAAAAGCCCACTAGTCAGTGGCACTATTTTTAAAGCCCATAAGTTAGTTGCACCCTTTTCAAAGCCCAAAAGTCAGTTGCACCGCTTTAAAGCCCAAGAGTCAGTGGTACCTCTTTAAAGCCCATAAGTGAATGGCACCCCATTAAAGCCCACAAGTCAGTGGCACCTCTCCAAAGACCATAAGTCAATGGTAGTGGCACTCGAGTCAAAGCCCGCACGAGTTGGTGGTACCCAAGTCTAAGTCAAAGCCTGCATGAGCTGATGGCACCCAAGTCAAAGCCCACACAAGTTGGTGGCACCTAGTTTGAGTCAAAGCTAGCATAAGCTGGCGAAACTCGAGTCAAAGCTCACATGAGTTGATGGCACCCAAGTCAAAGCCCACAAGAACTGGTGGCACCCAAGTCTAAGTTAAAGCCCGCATAAGCTAGCAACACTTGAGTCAAAGCCCATATGAGCTGGTGGCACCCAAGTCTAAGTCAAAGCTCGCATGAGTTAGTGACACCCGAATCAAAGCTTGCATAAGCTGATGGCACTGACTCAAAGCCCATACAAGCTGGTGGCACCCATGTCTAAGTCAAAGCTTGCATGAACTGGTGGCACCCAAGTCTAAGTTAAAGCCTATACGAGCTAACAGCACCTAAATCAAAACCCACACGAGTTGGTGGCACCCAAGTCTAAGTCGAAGCCTGCATGAGCTAGCGGCACCGAAGTCAAAGCCTACATAAACTAGTAGCACCCTAGTTTAAGTTAAAGCCCACACAAGCTGGCAGTACCTGAGTCAAAATCCATACTACCTAGTGGTACCCTAATTTAAGTGAAAGCTCATATGAGCTAGTGGCACTCGAGTCAAAGCCCACGAGCTTATGGCACCTAAGTTTAAGTCAAAGCCTACATAAGCTGGTAGCACTTGAGTTATAGCCCATAAATCAAAGGCACCCAAGTCTAAGTAAAAGCCCACACAAGCTAGCGGCACTCGAATCAAAGCCCACACGAGCTGGTGCCACATGAGCTGGTAGCAACCAAGTTTAAGTCAAAGCCTGCACAAGTTAGTGGCATCCACATAAAAAATTCACATTACTCTAACCTACCTAAGAGGGTCAAACCTACAAAACCTAACCCCTGATGTTTTGGGAGTGGCATTCCACCCTAGATAAAATAGTGTCTATTCACCTTTACCCTATTCCTGATTCTTAACAACAGTCAAAGAGAGGCAACTATAGATACCTTATTTTGTCTGGGCTAATTCTTTAAGCAATCTGGAGCATAGACGTGAGAAGGGGTGATAATCGCCAGGTAATATTTTGAAAAAGTCAAAAAGGCCTAGGGATCATATCAAAGGTAAATGATATGGCACCAAATGATATAGTTCAAGGTGTCCAGGGACAAAAGATATTAGAAAATTCATAAATTTACTTGAATGTATCTATATATGATTCTCATGTATCAATACAATGCTTCAACGATCTAAAAATTTAAAATGTCCCTATTTGTATCGGTACAACATGTAGATGCATCGATACATGAACCTTTGTATCAAAATATGACCTCGTGTATCAATACTAGGCCATGGCAAGACCGAAACGTGCATTCTATAAAAAAATGTATTGATACGTACAACATGTATCGATACAGTGGTTCATAGTATCAATATAATGAGCATTGTATCGATACAATCAAGGTTTTTGGACCAAATGTAATGATATATTCTGAATGTATTAATACATACAAGCCATTTTCCATAGTTCAGGTATTTTTGACTCATCCATCATTAATCCAAAACTCAATTTTAACTTGTTTCTTTGCATCAAGAAAGATAAAAACACAAATCAAATTATGAATTTAGACTTTTGAATTAATCAAAACAGTTTTTGGAAGTCTAAATTAGATCAAAGGGGTCAATGTCACATGATTGCCCTACTCCCCCACAGTTGTTGACCTATATCACCATCAGCTACCCTATTTGCTGAAAAATCATCTCAGCATTTAAACCAGCTACCCTATACCCATCACATTGGTAGCAAGTTGCTCCTTATAGCCACTGTTTAGCTACCATGCTGAAATCACTTTGTCCCCCTTGAGAAATGGCTAAAAACACCTCTAATTTGGCTCCAAAATGATGGTATAAATGGACCACTTATATCTCAACTGAAAAAAGGTTAGATTCTAGCTCATTTTTTGCTTTAAAAAACACATTCCGATATCAATAACACTAAACCCCGTAGCTCTTCACTCACTACCCAAAAACAACCCTAAAATACTCATTTCCAAGCATTACACATTCTAAAAATCACCTTCACCCATACCAAAACCAAAACCTCATTATTTTTCTCTTTTTCTTGCTTATTAACAACAAGGAAAAGAGAGAAATTCAAGCCATCTCTAATTCTCCAATTATTTGGCCAAAAAGTGAAGTTTTGTTGGTATAACTTCTCACTTTATCACTTTCATTTTCTATTTTTCAG
>JBBYHO010014930.1:0-12940 GCA_038382025.1 Adansonia gregorii
AAGTTTAAAATTTTGATAGCGTTGATAAGTTAATCTTATCAAAGTTTTATAATAAGTAATTTTAAAATTTAAAATTACTTATGGTTGGCTTGCTAATTTTATTAGAATTTTATAACAAATAGTTTTTTATTTAGATAAATTTTATAACAAATATTCTATTATTATTTATTTATAACAAATAATTTATTATTTAATTTTACGTGTTGTTATACCTCAACGTATAACGACCGTCGAACCATCCCTAATCCACTATTCCTACGAACGGGCGATCGCTAGACAATAACATAAAGGCGATCGTCGAACCACACCTAATAGCGATGAGACCTCTCTGACAATGACTTAAATGCGGAGCTAACATTTACTGAATGGCAACCGACTGACTGAGCCGACCACTAAGCATCATAGCCTGACACCTAACTCGACGTTGGTCACATCATTGCAAAATCATCTGACACAATGTCTCCAAACAAATCCTATAAAAGGGGCAAATATGCTCACAGGTAAGGATTCGACTCTAAGAAAACACATATACACTATTAAATCAAACACTCTTCTGACATAACCATCAGAGAGGGCCCATGGAGTAGGAACTACGGAGTCCTCTTGACTTTCTTTGTGTTACAGGGTTCTGCCTGGCTTTTGGTACCTACGAAGCAAACTTGAACAATTGGCGCCATCTGTGGGAAAATGATCGAAAAAAGGATCATGGTCGACCGAAGTGCTAACATCCCATAAAACACCTTGTCGTCGCCTGAAGCGATGATCCGTACTAAAGTTTCGGTAACCCTAGCAATGCCCAGCTCATCAAACACCCAAACATCCCACGTACCCATCTCACTACCTTCATGGCTATCTCACTTGCCACTGGCATACTATCAAACCCTATTGGGGTTGATCCCACCACTGGCCACCTCCATCCCACACCCTGACCAAGCCGCTGGCCCCAGTACCACAGTCCTAGCAACCATTATCACCACAAACACCTTACACGCACCCTTTGACACCCTGTTACCCCTCTTTGCTCAATTCAGTACACCTACATTACCTAGCTAGCCAGACTGCCATGTATATTACCAAGTGCAATTTCAAGCCATCGCTAGTCAACTGGCCGCCATCTAACAATCTCAAATCCAGTTGGTACAACTTGTCAACTCCTAAAACAATTGCCAAAACACGCAACCTATTGATCGCCCCAAACAACACACAGCAAACAGGCCAAACTCAAACATGCAAGAGCGGCACGTTACAACCGACCGAGCCACCCGCCCGATGGTAGAAGAAAGCTCCTGTTCCACGCCAATTCCACGGTAAATGAAGCAAGAAACTTTTCATCATACCAGTGGGCATCATGTGTAAGGTTCGATTTTAGATCTCGTCCAACAGGTAGCGGCCTTGAAACAGGAGATCAAGGATCTTCGTGAACCGTGGAGAGATAACTGAGAATGCTTAACCGAGGAACACAACCCCCTCTCGCATGACATCTGCTAGGTACAGGTCTTTCGAAAAGTCAAACTCTTTCCCGACCATCTAAATCATTTTCGTATTTTTTACAACTTGCGCGATGTGTTGGACGCCATCCAGTGCCGTATCTTCCTGATGACGTTTTGAGGGCCAGTATAGACCTGGTGGTACTCCCTGAACCTAGGATCTATCACTAACTTTGACTAATTAGGAAGACATTTCCTTGCCCATTTCAGTAGCTGCAAAACAGCCGTCAGAACGTCTGCTAGCTTAATGGTGATCAAGCAAAACCATGATGAGATAATTCGCGATTACCTCAAGCGTTTCAAAGCAGCCGTCTTAGAGGTCCGTGACTTGAATGACGAATGGGCCATCCAAGCCTTCACAACTGGCATTCGGCATAAGTACCTAAAATATGCCTTGACAGATGCCCAACCCATGAAACTGTACCAACTTTACGAAAAGGCGTAAAAATATGCAAAAGTCGAGAAAATAAAAATCATAAATCAATGAACGAAAACCTGAGACCACAAGCAAAGAGGAGGTTGAGGACCAAAGCCTAATCGGTTAGCCGATCGCCTGGGCACTTGACCCCAGAAAGAGATGCCAGCTGCCACATCACAACACAGCCCTACTAGGAAATGAACATGACCCACTCCGCATGCGAAATACAAGCCCTACACACCGCTAACGGCTCCCAGATCTTAAATTCTTAATGCCATAATGAAAAAAGGGCTTATGGAGTGCCCGCCTCTAATGAGAAATGATCGCAGCAGGCGTGACCCTGAAAAGTGATGTAATTTTCACAAAGACATCGGGCATACCATGGAAGACTGCTTCAGCTTGAAACATGCTATCGAAACACTAGTGAGAAAGGGTGCGATTAAGCAGTTTGTAAAGAAAGAACCACACGCCAAGGATCGTACACAATCCCCAAACGAGCGCCTAGAGACTGTACTTAAATGACCTATCATTGGCATCATAAGCATGATCGTCAGTCCAACAAAAACTTGGGTGGTTAGCAAGTCAAAATGTAATTTCTACCTCTACTCTGTAATGGTGGTCGATATGGCACCCAAGCATGTTAAGCAGACTGATTGGGTAATCTGTTTTGACGATGCCGACTCACAGCTCTTATCTGATCGTAAAAGGATCCCATCGTTGTCTCCGCCACCATAGGCAATTACCATGTCCATAGGATCCTCATTGATAGCGATAGTGCTATGAAAGTTCTGCAATGGGACACCTTCCTTCGCATGGGCTTTACTGCGGGGAATCTGACCCTATTACCTCTGATCTATGGATTTGCCAATCAGCCAGTACCTGTCAAGAGGACGATCACACTTCAAGTAACCATGGGCGACAGGGAACACACTATGAATGCCTTGGTCAATTTTTTTGTTGTTGACCAACCTTCCGTCTATGACGTAATCATCGACCGACCATTGATAAAAAGATAAAAATGGTGACCGCTGTCTACTACCTGACGGTAAAATTACCCACGCCTACGGGAATTGGATATATGCATTCCGACCAATGAACTGCACGTCAATGCCACATGTTGTCAATTGAATTAGCCATACGCCAGCCAGCCATAATCCATGATAATGCCTCCGGACCGTCGGTTCGCACTATCATGCTTGCACAACCAAAGGCGATCAACCTAGAATAACTAAACTTCAGAGATAGTTTCCATGACCATAAGCCTCAGCCAGCCAAAGACACTAAAAAATTGGCCCTTTATGATTCGGATCCAGAGTTGGCTACCAGCACTGGCTCTTTTCTTGATGCTCAAGATGAAACCTCCTCATAAAATTCCTCAGAAAGAGGGTTGACGTATTCGCTTGGTCCGCAGCCGACATGCCTAGCATTAACTCGGTTGTCATTATGCATTCACTTCATGTGGATCCATGAGCCCTACAGGTCAAACAAAAGAAGCATAAATTTGCTCAAGAACGGCTCCAAGCAATACTCGAAGAGGCTGACAAGTTACTAATAGCCAATTATGTCAGAGAAGTAAAATATTTCGACTGGCTTGCTGATGTAGTCATGGTCAAAAAGGCTTCGAGAAAGTGGTGAATGTATGTCGACTTCACCAATCTAAATAAAGCCTGCCCAAAAAACAGTTACCCTCTTTCCAGTATTGATCGACTGGTTGATGCATCAGTGGGCCATAAACTCTTAAGTTTCATAGACGCCTTCTCAGGGTACAACCAAATCAAGATGGTCCCTGCGATCAAGGAAAAATGGCATTCATAACAGAAGACGATACTTTTTGCTATCAGGTCATGCCATTCGATTTGAAAAATACAGGTGCCACATATCAACGCTTGGTCAACAAGCTTTTCAAAGGACAAATTGGGCGTTCAATGGAAATTTATGTGGATAACGTGCTCGTCAAAAGCCCCTTTCTTCATCAACACCTCAATGACCTTTCGGAGACATTCAACATATTCCGTAAGCATAAAATGAAACTTAACCCTTTAAAATGTGTTTGGTGTGTCTGCAAGAAAATTTTTAGGATTTATGATCTTTTCCAGAGGTATTGAAACCAATCCTGTAAAAATCAATGCAATCATACAAATGGCCACGCCAAAATCAACAAAAAAAGTGCAACGTCTGACGGGCAAGTAGCGACACTCAACCATTTCATTTCTAAATCTACAGATAAATGTTTACCATTCTTCAGACTGCTTAAGAGGGCGACCAATACCAATGGACTGAAGAGTGCCAACGGTCGTTCGACCAACTCAAACAATATTTGAGCACTCCCTCATTGCTCATCGTCCGAAGCATGGAGAATTATTTTTTGTCTACCTTGCCACGTCAGATGAAACTGTCGCCACTGTCTTAGTTCGTGAAGAACGGGGACATCAGTATCCTGTCTACTACGTTAGTCGAGCGTTGCAAGCTGGAGAAACTGACTTTTACGCTCGTCATTGCAGCAAGGAAGCTGAGATAATACTTTCAGGCACACCCAATCACTGTCCTCACTAACCAGCCTCTTAAAGATGTCCTCCTCAAAGTTGACTCCGCAGGACGACTCATCTGTTAGAGCATCAAACTTAGTGAATTCGAACTCACCTATAGTCTCCGAAAAACCATCAAAGCACAGGCGCTCACCGACTTCATCGTCGAATGTTCCTTTACGAAATCTCAAGACCAACCACCAGAACTTGCCCAACCGGGCGATCATATCAGCACTCCTGGTACCTACCTAGATTATCAATACCAGCGAGTGGTAAATTTTTGTTGATGGTTCTTCCAGCAAGGCAAAAGATGGAGCTAGAGTATTACTACTCGATCCCCTAGGTCATGAATGGTAATATGGCCTCTCATTTCAGTTCGCCACCTCTAACAATGCAGTCGAATACGAGGCTTTAATCACTGGCATTGATTTAGCCAAAACCCTGGGTGCCAACCATTTAATTGCCCACATGGACTCTCAACTCATAGCTAGCCAAGTAAACAGTCTATACGACGTCAAGGATAAACTACTCGTTAAATACCACAAGGTTGTTGCCACTATCTCCTAATAATTCGCCCATATCACCATCAAGCAGATACCCAACGAGGACAACTCAAGGGTTAACGTTCTGTTAAAACTAGTTAGCGCCATCAATATCTCCACTGGGGGAAAAATTCTCCTAGAAAGCCTCCCAGTACCTAGCTACGATAGATACATACATCACATTACGGATGACGCCGAAGAAAACTAGATGACGCCAATTATTTTCTTTCTCAAGGGTAACCAAGCTCCAACCGATCCAGTGTAGAAAAGAAGATTGGAAAAAAGAGCATCCAAGCACAAAATTCTCAATGACTTTCTATACAAAAAATCCTTCACTCTTCCATTACTTTGATGCCTTAACCCTTCTGAGGTAACTTACGTCTTGAAAGAGATACACAAAGGCGCCTGTGGAAACTACTTTAGCGGGCGATCTCTGGCCCTTAAGGCCTTGCGACAAAGCTTCTTCTAGCCCACAATGAGAAAAGATGCTACCGCACTCATTAAAAAATACGACAAATGCCAACGCTTTACCCCTATTCCCAAATAACTAGCTAAGACGCTTAAACAAATCTTCATTCCTTGGCCATTTTATTTCTGGGGCGTAGACATATTGAGTCCTTTCCCTATAGCGATCGCTTAGAGGAAATTTTTGTTGGTCACCGATGATTACTTAAAGCTGATCCAGTCGCCACCCTCACCACCCGAAACATGAAAAATTTCATTTGACGTTATATTCTTTATAGATTTGGAGTACCCCATGTCATCATAGCAGACAACGGCAACCAACTAACGGCAGACAAACTCCATGATTTTTGTTCATGCTTTAACATCAACCTTGTTCACACTTCTGTCGCCCATCCTCAATCCAACGGCCAAGTTGAATCAATGAACAAGAACATCTTGCAACCTTTGAAGAAAAAATTGGACGATGCAAAAAGTGCATGGGCCGACAAAATGCTTGGTATATATTGTGCAATTTGGATAACTACAACTCAAGCGACCGCAACTACTTCCTTCAGCTTTTTTTACGAAACAGAAGCTGTCATACCCACTGAAATAGGGGTACATAGTTCACGCACTGCTTACCCTGACTTAGAGCTCAATTCTGAACATCTCAAAGCTAACCTCGACCTATTCGAGCAAGCCAGAGAAGACGCTACAATCCAAGTGGCTGTCCGAGCATAATAGGTTAGCAGGTATTATAATCGACGAATGAGCAATCGTCAATTCCAGGTGGAAGACCTCATCCTTAAAAAATACGAAGCTAGTCGACTAGTAGGAGAACGAAAAAAGCTATCCCCAAACTAGGAAGCACCTTATCAGGTCAGCCAAGTTCTAGGCTTTAGTGCTTACAAATTGACCGAATTAGATGGGCGTACCATTCTTAGCACATGGAACGCTGCCCATTTAAAGAAATATTATTTGTAAGTATGTCCGCTACAAATACTCATGGTCGCCACCATAGAACCTTGTCTTACAAGTCAATTCACGGCTCAAACAACTCTTAATTGCTATAACGCAATCACCGTCAAGGCACAACTCCTAATTACTATCAAGCAATCGCCATCATGGCACGACTCTCAATTGCCACAAAATAATTGCTGCCAAGGCATAACTCATAATTACTACTAAGCAATTGCCACCATGGCACAACTCATTATTCCTAGAAGGCAATAACCTAACCCAACTGCCATTATCACTTACTACCAACACACTCGACTCTCCTCAGCGAAACATCACGACAACATCTTCCAACACAACAAATGCACCATAACTAAATATAACAAAATAATTACGAAACCACAACCAATAATCATTTACACAAGTTATTCACATACAATAAAATTTTATTAAATCACAAGTTATTTACAAGCAAAACTGCTACTTTTCCCTAGTCGACGAAATGGTCTGAATACCAGCCTCGTCACCAGATTCCCCCTGCTTAGACTCTTCAACCGTCGGGGTTATCAAGGTAGCATCCCTCGATCGCCCTGTGTCCACTTCTTCTTGACTAGGGAATAAGACGTTAAAGTCTTCATGAGGCATCTACAGGCACCCTAAGTCAACCACCCGTAAGTCCAGAGGCCCTCAAAGCAGCTGAACCCCATATAGTGCACTACGACGATATAAATCCATAGCAGCGAGCAACTTGTCGAATATCTCTTCCTGTTGCTTCTTTATCTCATCTTGGTGGCGAGCCTCAAGATCGCCAAGATGACTTTCTAACTCAACCACTCTAGACTTTGTGGATGCCAGTTTCGTATCGTGCTCTTCCAACTTTCTTGCTGACTCAGCAGCAGCCGCCTCCACCTTCTCGCCCCTCAACAGCAGTTTGGCTATCTCTGTTATCCTCCTCTCTTCGATCTGTTTCAAGGATGCCTCCAGCTTGGCGTTCACCTCCTTCTACTTCCCAACTTGAGCGTCCAGCTCTACTATTTTGGACGCTTGAAGGTTAAACTTCTCCTGCCGATTCGCCATCTGGCAAGTGTATGCCGTCTGGCAGTGAAGTGCCTCTATCAGCCCTATTATGGCGGCATTCAAATTTTGAGCTGGACTTTTCCTTGATAGCACTTCTCGGTCATTGGTCGCCGCTTCCTTCATCGCCCACCTTAATGTTGCCTCGAAGTTTAGCACCCGACCGTTACGAAAAATGTGAGGACCACTTGAACTAGGCGCCCCACAGCTCACTCGCGGCCTTTCTGAAGTGGTACTCAGCTGCGAAGCTGCCCCAAGCACTGGCTCGCCACTCGACCCAACCGTCTTTACCCCAAGCTAAGACGCAGGTACAGCGATAGCTGTCGCAAAAGAAATCAGCATAGCAGCCTCTTGGCGACCAACAAACGCCGCACCAGTAGTAGCGCCCGCCTCAGCATCAGCTCGTTAGCCTACTTTTCTTTTTCCCTATCTTTGATGGGCAACCGCGCTTTTTGTAGCAACCTGCCCAGCCGCCCACTCCGCCAATGTCGCTTGAACTGGGTACATTCCCGTACAACAAATCAAACATCAAGGTTAGTACCATCAAACATTTTCCTATAATTGCGAGTGCATAGAACAAATACCCTCTTTCATTCCCTGCATCGACAGGCGATCGCCACCATCCACACGGCTCGCCCGCTCATTATCACTCATCCTATACTCCCATCGACATTATAAATCACCAACTCTCTAATCCTATCCCCTTTTTTTGTATCTTCTATTCCCTCATCTACTACATGCTCCCCTACAAAACACAACACCACATATCAGCACCTCTGTTTAACAAACACACATGCCAATCCTACACTTAAATAAACTCATTCACATCATACCTCTATGATGTCGTAACAAATGTCGTAGCCTTCGTTGCCCAACGGGATGCACTAGCATTTCTGGCACGTCTTTTAAATCTCGCCCTAAGCACTCTCTTTGGATGTTGCAAAATGTCAAGTATATCCTGCTGCTCACGCATCCGCCTCTAAAGAAGAGCACCTAGTCCTTCTCCATGGCCTCTAGGCAATCCTCTCGTTACTAGCTCTCGACCTTCTGCCCTACCGCACCAAAAAACCTCATTCTGTGCTCGCCCTTTTTGTCACCACAAAGAATTGGTCCCGCCGCATGTGTGCATTCGATGATAGGTCGGCCACCATTCTACCCCCTCCCTTGATTGCAAATAATAAAAATAGGACTCACCCTGTTTCAAAAAATACAACTCCTTCACCACCCCAATTGATGGTCGCCACCCTTTCTCTTTGTAAACCAAAAAATAAGTCAAAAGGATCGCCCAACTATTCGGTTTCAACTAATTGGGCGACAAATTATACGCCTCCAGCAGCTCGCAGAAGAATGGCTCCAGAGGCAGGTGAAAGCCAGCCTTGAAAATATGCAGGTAGAACGTCGTACTATTCTTTTCAGCAAATGTCACTCGTTGCAGCGGCCCCGCCTTCGCAATCTGGTACCTCTCCAGATCCACCCCCTATCATACATCCACCGCTATACCAGCTGCATATTCACCAACCCGACATGTATGTCCACTACTTTGGTGTCCACCTCGACTACTGCCTCCTCAACCATATCCCCAATGATCGCCTCCTCAGCCTCACCACTACTCGACCCTTCCTCTTCCTGATCGCCACTCTGTTCGACGACCACTCTTCTCATCTTTTCCTACTTCTCCTCCAACACGATGCCACCAGACATCTCTCCCTGGGTCAAATGCCTTACTATCGCCCTCACCTCATTACCTACTTCTTCCAGTCTACCCTTTCTCGCCACTGACTTTACCAATAATCTGCCCGTCCTTACCAAATGCTGCTAACCCATAAACCCAAAAATACAAACAAAAACAGGGAGGCCACAAGAATTCACAAGAACTTACCAAATAAATGACCTCACATGATCACTGCCAAACAGCACATAAAACCATTAAAACCCTAAAACACTATGATTAACCCCTTACCAATAAAATTTTAACTATAAAAAACTTACCCTTTTCTCCTTAAATAAGTTATCTAACATCTACTCTGCTCTCTCTCTCTCTCTCTCTCTCTCTTTTCCAAAAAACATCGAGAAACTCCTTAACCCTACACCCCATTATATACCACATGGTCTGGACTTCCCATTCCTCCCCATCACCACGTGTCGCCACCCCATTCAGTGACATAACTGCACCGCCCTGGCACTCTACCCGTACACTAACATGTGTTCCCCTCGTCGTTTCGTATCCTCCAAAACGCGCCTCTACAATCCCCTGTCAGGACACATGCTTCTATCTTATTCCTTCCCCCTTTCCCACGCCCTTCTGTTACCCTGCCATTATTGCCACCATTAATACTGACAGTTATACCTTATCGCCTCCTGCGCGTTAGGCCCCACATGCCGTGCGCCAACTCCCCCTCACACATATCCAAAATGTTGAGTCACTTTATGATCGCCTTTGTGGACTACAAGGGGGACAATTGTTATACCTCCACGTCTGACGACTATCGAACCATCGTTGATCCATTGTTCCTACCAACGGGCGATCGCCAGACAATAACATAAAGGCGATCGCCGAACCACACCTAACAGTGATGTGACCTCTCCGACAACTACTTAAATGCAGAGTTGACATTTACTGAATGGCAGCCGACTGACTAAGCCGACCACTAGGCACCATAGCCTGACACCTAGCTCGGTGTTAGTCACATCACCACCAAGTCATTTGACACAATGTTCCCAAACAAATCCTATAAAAGGGGCAAACATGCTCATAGGTAAGGATTCGACTCCAAGAAAACACATATATACTATTACATCAAACACTCTTCCGACTTAATCATCAGAGAGGGCTCCCGGAGTAGGAACTCCGACGTCCTACTGACTTTTTCTGTGTCGCAGAATTCTACTTGACTTTTGATACTTGCGAAGCAAACTTCAACACATGTCATAAAAATAAAGCATCAATGAGGCATCCTTATTAGCAGAGTTTACATGGTCAACATATATCCTATTATATTATATATAAACATAACTTTTATTATTAAAAAATTTATCTTATTTGCGATTAACAGAGAGAATGAAAATTGAAAAAACGAGAAACAGAGGCTGAATTGCGGATGGGGGGTTTTATAAAAAATTAGAACGACGTAGAATCCTACATGAACTCGCTAAAGCAGCTAGAGTCCAGTATGGACACGCTAGTTGGTCTAGCGCATTCAACGTCGACTCGCTATCGGCTTTACAAGTCCATGTTGGATTTGCTGACTAGCAACTTTTTGTATGACCCGTAGTCGGATTAGCCAATTTGTAGTCAATTTGTACATAAAAAAGAACAGAATTTTTGTAAGCGATTTCAAATTTACAATATTTTGATAATTTGTTTCAAATTCAAGTGTACTTTAATCAATGACCCTATGTTTACATTAAAAAGTACATGTAATTTGTGTAAGAAATGACAAAAATAGCAATATTTTGATAATGTTAACTATATGTATACATATATTTTCAGGTAACCAGAATATACCACTTGTTAAAATTAAACTTTGACAATTTGTCTAATTAAATTTATATGATATTCGTATATTTTTTTTATTGTGTTTAAAATATTTATTTATATAAATTTTAATATTAATAAATCATATTATATAAATTTTAACATATTAATATATTTATATTATATTTATATTTTTTTCATACGAAGTTTTAGTTACTTTTTTGCCATAGAATCAATCATCTTGTATCTAATATAATCTATTATATCTGTAGTTTTTTTTCTTTATTTGGGTATTGGTATTAATATGCCAAGGTTTGAAGCATAGGCTTTTTAGAGATCACTCCTATTCCTATAGAGTTGCCTGATCAGTAGGCTAAGCTCCAGAGACAGAGACGACGATTTAAGGTGCAAATCAGGAAAGTGTCCATCCTTATAGGCAGACAATGCAAAGTTCAACCGAAAAGGAGGCTACTCAAAGAAGAAGAAGAACAAGAAGAAGAAAACATGCTATTAAATCATAGTAATTTTTCCTTGGAAAAATCTCAAGTTTGGTTGGAGCTAAACTTGTTCACTAGTCAAGCAGGTGTTTGAGCCTAAGTCATATTTTTTAAAAAAATAATATATTTTTTATTTACATTAAATTATAAAATATATAATTATTATCATAAAAATACTTTTTTAATATTATAAAGATTGATTTGGATTTAGTGAATTGGTTGGGCCAAATTAAATTTGGATTTAAATTTAAAATTTAAAATTTTTTGATTCAAAACTTAACCTATTAACTAGGGGTGAGCATTCGGTCGGTTCGGTCAAAAAAATCTTCAAACCAAACTAACCGACTTAACTAGAGGAACCGATCGAACCGACCAACATTTTTAACCATAACCGAATTAACCGAACCAACTAAATTTCGATCGGTTTGATTAGTTAGTTCGGTCAAATCGATTTATTGGGTCTTGGGCTAATGGTTATATATTTGGATTAGGAATAGGTTTAATTGAGCTATTAATATATATATAAATATATAATTATTAAATATTAAATATTAAAAGTTCGGTTAATTCGGTTAATAATTTTACTAACCGATAATCAACCGAATTAACCAAATAAACCGACATAAAAAACCAACATAACCATCAAACCGACTGAACTGAACCGAATTAACCAAATTCCATCAATTAAGTCGATCAAGTCGGTTTGGACCGACTTATGCTCACCCCTAATTAACACTTCTAATCTGGGAGTTGGACTTACCTTCGCTTGACCAACTAGTTGTTTACTAATATGGAAAACAATATATATTCTTCCCCTTCTCTGCGCAGAATACGGTGATTCTTATCATCTTCGCACGAAAACGATAATCTATTGGAGGTTTTCTTTGCACAAAGAAAGTTGTCGCTTTAAATTTCAAACTTGCCTGTTATTTCTTTTATAAATTATTATATAAATTAATTAGACTTAATTCTAAATACGAGAGTGCATTGAATCCTTAAATATCAAAACGGAAAAAAAATAACTGCCAGTCAACCACTGTAAATAAACTTTAGCTTATTTTCAATATTTTGCAAGGCTGTAGTGGTTGCAGCCTCAACACAGAAAATGGGCTGGGTCTTCAAAGCGATATGATTTTTTTTTCAATTCAAAATGATCCAAAATTTTAAAATAAAAAAAAGTCAAATGTTTGACGTTCAAAATCTAAACTTACCGAGTTTCACCTCAAACTTTAAGGGATAACCATATAAATTAACTGAGTTGAACTCCATGTTTGCAACTTCATTATGTTAATAATTGGCAAATGGATATTGCCAGGGACGAGTTCCACATACGTATAATCATATTACTGATCAATCGCTTGTTCTTCCATTATTCAGAAGCATACTCTTGTAAATGTGAGATAGACATCTGCTGAAGGGCTTTCATGTCCAGTTGAAACAACATTTTATTTTACATCATTCAGGACCAAGAAATATTCACTTCATCTCCCTAGGCAGAACCACCCCAGAGATTTTGAAGGA
>JBBYHO010014952.1:0-12938 GCA_038382025.1 Adansonia gregorii
TAGCAGCTGAGAATGAAAATGACAATAAAAATGACAATGATAAACACATATTTATAATGCAACATAGTCAAAAAAAATTTCATTCAAAATGTCTGAATTTATCCCATTCATTAATCTAATCTTTGCAGTCTAACATTTACAATCCATGCATTAGTCTCATCAACTAAAGATGATATCAGAAGGAATCTGATTCTCATGCATTAGTCTCATCAACTTTTTTCAAATCAAATGGAATTTGATTTCCATGCATTGGTCTCATCAACTGCAGAAATCACCTTTCTCATGCATTTGTCTCATCAACTTATTTCATATCCGAAAGAATCTGATTCTCATGTATTAGTCTTATCAATTTATTTCATATCCGAAGAAATCTGATTGCATGCATAAGTCTCATCAATTTATTTTATATCAGAAGAAATTCGATTCTCATACAGTCGTCTAACCAATTTATTTCATATCAGAAAAAATCTGATCATTTTGCATTAATCTTATCAACTTATTTTATTTCAAAAAAATTTAATTTTCATACATTAGTCACGTATTTTCAAATATAAATAAAATCTAAAAATTAGTCACGTACTTTCGAATACAAATAAAACCTAAAACTTATAAACTATGAGACGTAATACGAAATCACCACATGAAATGACGATTTCTCAAAATAAAAAAATTAAAAAAAAAAACCAAAAATTGAAAAAAAAAATTCATGGTTTCCCAACTGTTTTCTCCAATATCCGCCACCAATCACCGAATTTTACAATTGATTTGAAATTAATTGAGAAATTACCATTTCATTTGATAATTTCTCAAAGTAAGTATGGCGATTTCTCAACTAAAATTTACAAATTAAGAAATCGCCATTTCCATAGCAATTTCTCAATTAATTTAAAAAATTAACCTATTTCGATAAATAATTTGATTTTAATTTATTTTCGTAAATAAATAAAATTTATATTATTTACGTAAAAAAAAGCCTAAGATTAGAATATCTAATATATATATATATATATTTTAACATTGATTTTAACGCCGCCATGCCACAGCACCACAGAACATTCTGCAGCATACATTGCTGTTAGCTGCTTGGCAGAGATCCACGCTATAGTTGGCCGCTGCCCGCTTTAATCTTTTGATTTAGTTTATAAAATAGTAAGACTGATAGATATAATAAGATTTTTATTTAAATAATAAAATAATTCAACTCGAATCAACTGAGTAAGAAAATTTTGCGTACCCCAGCCGGATCTAACCTTTTAGGAGAAATGCACGTTAAATACTTTACGGGAAGATATAATTCATTCATTGGATACTTGACTTTAAACCAACTTTCCTACGCTTTAATACGTCTAAAATTACAAGTGTAATTAAACTGCTTTCAAAAGCAGATGTGCAAAAAGAAAAACCCAAAACTTAATTAAGTTCCAAAATTCATCCTTAAAAGATAACATTCAACAATTTTAAAATTCAAATTTCAATATCTGTAACTCTTTCTCGAATTTTCCGAATCCGGTTATCAAAGAAAATAGCATAAAAAGACCGCAAAATCCTTAGGAATATGATATAAATCAATATAGGCTGTTATGTTTACATTAAATTATGTGAGTTCATAGGGATTAATACATGAAACGCTACAATTATAACACCCACCTTCTGGCAAGCCAAACCAACAATGCCATAACTATCAAAACCACTTGAAAAAAACAAAGCCATGCTGAAAGCAAAAACAAAAAAAGCTACCTTCATAATATACAAACCCGGTCTAAATTGCTACGCTTCATCTGACTCGAAACTCGAAAATTACAACAGAGAATTAGGTTATCTATATCAGTAGTTCATAGCATATCATCTCTTTCCAATCAGCTCTTTCTTACCGACTTCCATCGCCGTCCTTTCTCCCGAAAAAAAATTGGAAAACTATCGAAGGTAATACGGGGTTGCGACCATAGCAACTATAGTTACATACCAGCCTCACTTCAAGTGTATATGATCATAATAATTGTACCCTATGGGAGGATTATCCCCCCACGGAGGTAATGAATTCATTTCCGAGTTCAAGAAACCACAAAAGTGCTACATACGCACTAAAAATTTTAGATGTTAGCTCCGCTTGCCTGAATTTGTAGTCTGGTTCAACGGACTCCCATTCTCTTCTGAAGTAGCGAGATTCAGCATAGGCAATGGAACCTGATTAAATCCATTAGACTTGAGTGATCCAGGGGAGGTGTCTGGTTCGGAGGCTTTGATAGTTAGCTCGTCGGGAAGACCTTGTTTTTTTAGTGTTTCCGTATACCGTAAAGATGGGACATCACCCTTACAGTACCTGCGCCACATGTTCCGATATGTAGGCTCCAAATCGCTGACAAAGTTCTGTCCATCACAGACAGGTGATTTAGACATAAGGTCTCTAAGACTCATTCTCAGGTTCTGGAGAGCAGTGGCATCCGAGGCCAGTTGTAGTGCCAACTGGACATATTCATCTTCATTTTTGGCTATCAGATGTTGTAACCCTACATTACAGATACCCGAAATGCTACATCATTTAGCCCGTGGTATGAAAATCACGAAAGAATAAAATAAAAGCCTCCTCAAAAACATTAAAAGAACAGGTCCTGCCCGGAACGTTTAAATAATTCAAATGCCACGTACATCAAAGTGAAAAACCAGCATGAAAAATAACAAAAAGACTAAAGGTCATTAAGAGAAGCCAGACAAAAACCACATAAAGGGATAGTAGATATTAACAAGAGAAAAACGAAGCTCCTTACCAACTTTGGTGAGAAGACTAACACCGACATTGTGAGCATGTACCGAACCAGCCATGGTAACACATGGCACTCCCATGTATAGAGATTCACATGTCGTCGTTGTTCCAGCATATGGAAAAGTGTCCAAACTACATAAAGATATGTAACAAATGTTAAAACGTCTAAAAAGGATGTAACTCAAAAACACCTAGACCAACAAAAAAATGAATTTATTTCGCAAGTAAAATACTTGGTAAACTCAACCAAAAGAGAGGTCACACATAACACTTGGTAAACACTAGCAAGTGAATCGTAATAACTGATGGGTCAACATCTAAAGTACACTCTCAGCTTGAACTTTTAAAAGAATAATGAGAAGCATTCACATCTTTGTATATGCAGATCTTCACTCAAAGGCCAAGACCAAAAACCATTTTTACTTGGGATAAGTGCTTGTTATCTGATGCAAGTTTTCAAAAAACTTCTTGAGTTTTAGCAAAAGCTGCTCTCAGCAGTCGTATCGATTGGTTGAAAGGCCTGAAAATCTTACCAGTATTGATTGTACTGGCCCGCAAATTCCAGATTTTAACCCGTATTTTCAGTTCCCTTATGCCCCATGTGCTGATCATCATCAGCCAATTTTGATTGTACAGGGATATATTTCAGGTGTAACAGACAAAATCGAGTGTTTTGCTTGGTATAGAATCAAGCTTCCCAACAAATTAAGAAAACCTTAAACGGCTAAAGCAAAAAGCATGAAAATTGAAGTAGAGTGCTTTACGACAAGTAGCTTTCATGATCTGAAACTGGGGAAGAGATAGATCAGGATGATATGGAGAAAAGTAAAATCTGAGAACAGCCAAAGAAGAAAAAAGTGAAGAAAATAGATGGTAACACCGGGAATAGTGAACCCGCAACAGACGAGACAAAGATAGGGAAAAAAAAAAATTTTTTAAGGGAAAACTTAGCATGACAAATAACTTATGTAGAGTGTCGGATACGAGTATGTATCCAACATATGTCCATATCTTTCGGTGTTTTCCCATGTATTTGGAGGATCCTTAGAAGGTCATATCCCCATAACCATATCTTGACATGCGTCAAACACAGGTATCAAACATGGGCAAAGAAAAATGAAGAGTCGGAGTAACATAACAAATGACACAAAGAACGCAATTAAATTTTACCTGATGTCCATAAGAGAATAAGCTTGCATATGATCATGGTTAAGAAGAATTAGAGGGAGAAGATCAACGCGGACTGATTCTAAACCCAGCTGCTCCAGTGTCGAAAGAAATTTCTGCCTAACACTGTCGCAACAAAATGGCTTGCATTTTAACACAAGACGGGAGTTTGGAACAGCACATAATATCCTTGCCCAAACTTGCAATACCTTGGGTGTTATCTGACAAAGGGTCCCGATAATAGGTTAAAAACTATAATGTTATAACTAATTAGAATCAAATTGTTTAATTACAGTTACTGAACGGTACCTTTGCTAGATTATTAAAGCTACCAAACGTAATGAACCCATTGGAAAGAGCAGGAGTTGGTGAAACAGGTCCAGCCTCCGGGGAAGGCATATAACAAAGGAAGCATTCCGGCAGTCGAACTAACTCTTCAACATGCCTACCATTGGATCAAATTATTGTCCAAGTAGAATCATTTTGCATATCTCATCTAACACAATAATTCTAATGGATCAAATTATTGTCCAAGTAGAATCATTTTGCATATCTCATATAACACAATAATTCTAATAGAAAATGTGCTCAGCTAAAGTAAAAACAGGACCTACTTCTGCTTTGTATCAGGAGGATCTGCCAACGAATCAGTGATTCGGTAATCAATAGTAGGCAAACCAGTTGTATTGGGATAACCGATCCAAGTTACCTACAGTAAAAACATTAAAGCAATCAGAGAGATCTACAAAATGGCCTACTACAAAAGCAAAAGCAAAATCACAATGCATAAACCCTATGTTGCCCTGAGTCTTCATTTTTCTTGAAGCACCCTTGTCTGACGCAAATCAGTTGATAGGTATGTGGCTATGACCCTCCAAGATCCCTCCAAAACATGGAAAATTTTCAAAAGAAATTAATATACCCATGTCAGATGCATACCTGTATCTGACACTTATACCTGAATCCGAATAACATAGCATAAACCAGACACACAAAAATCAACTCAACTCCAAAAGACTTCTTCTATATGAAAATTATCTTAGTACTATAGAGGAAAGAAGAATTTAAAACAGGAAATGATTAATAAAAAAATATATATATATATATATGATACCCTAAGCATACCTGAACAGGTGCCGGTCGACATGCCATTGTTCCCAATTTGTTGTTGGCTGTATGACCAGTAAGCTCTACCAAGATGTCGATTTTATCTTCTCTAACCATGCTTGCAACCTTCTTTTCATCAATACCATATATATCTCTCCATATCCCACCCTTTTTCATGACTTTTTCCCTAAATCTATTAGTTTTTCCATCCGCCTGCATAATAATCAGAATGTGAGTTCAGAAAGAAAGACATCCGTAATATAAACAAAGATGATGCAACCTTAACTAAGTTGTTTTTTAATAGCAATAGAAGTCATAGTTCCAGATTTTTTAGTAACTTAATCACGTATTACACTTATTTTGGGACATGTAACCGGATATTGAATGCACAATTATGTTTTGAACAAGTTCTTCATATGATAATTATTGATGAGGACAACATAATGACAATAACAGAACTGCTTAGAGGATCACGATTGTTTGAAGACAGTCACAAAGTCGATCAAGAAAATAATTTTGCACAGCTGAACTGGTATTGGGCATAATCATAGAGATTACTTTCAATGGATGGAGAGAAATAGGGGTAAATTAAGGGAGATGTGACAATCGTAATGCATGCTCAATGCCACAGATGGTATTGAAATATCATTTAAATTCATCTGAGCTCCGTAGGAGAAGATAAAGAAAAGCTGGACTTATTCAACTAAACATGCTCAAGGAATCACTGAGCAACTGGCATAGATATATCCCAAGATTTAGTACCTTCACAACCGCCGAATAAACAACCACCTGATAGTTCCCATAGTCATGATAGGCAAGAGGGGCTTCAATGAAATAAGACACGGAATGAGTGAAATAATCTGGAGAAATATATCCGATCACAAGAGGTCGTTCTGGATCTTTCGGGTTGTCCCATGAAGTGTATTGTGGATATAACCTCATAAATCTCCTTCCCCAGTCCCTGTTTTTGAGAAATCCAATTTAGAAAGCCCTACGAAGCTAAGTTTAACGTTATTCAAAGATAGTCTAAATTTCACTCAGTTGTAAGAAGACGCCAATACTTGTATGCATATATAAATAGTCAAACATTCAGCTAAGAAATGTATAAATTGTCAAACAGGCTACAGGGTGGAAGTTAAAAGGGATTATGTAAATCTTTTCTTTTGGCATCTGTTTAGAGCGCACCTATGTTACTCAGACTCGGGTGTCAGTGTTGGATACGGGTACGCGTCCAACATGGGTATATTAAATTTTTTTTCCAAGTTTTTCGATGTACTTGGAGTGTCTTGGAAGGTCACATCTCCATACCATGTCCAAAAATGTGTCAGACACGGGTAATTCAAGAAAAATGAAGAGCCGGAGCAACAAAGGCGTACACAGCAGGGTAATGATTATATCATCACTACACTTAAAAGCAGACCCTCAAAGTAGCTACTGCTTTCATCATCCATTTCTTTCTAATTTCTAAATCAGTTTAGGCCTTTCAAGATACATTTTACTTATCAGGACAAAATTACAAGAAGGAAAATAGAAGGAAGTTGGCATCACAGCTTTAAAGCAAGCATTTGTATGTTGCATGGGAAAGAACTGTGTCAAGATAAAAGGCTTCAACAGTATAGTATAACATCACAAAGCAAAAGTGCACTTCTAAAACAAACAATTATGACAAAGAAGCCATTGCACAAAGCATGATTACAGCAAGGCTGATAGAAAACGATTCAGTATTTAACAGTTTTGCCCTATGAATTAGCCTGTATTTGTATAAAAACCCATGGCTAAATAAGAAAACTAACTAAAAATAATCCAATAATAGCAACAAGAATATTTTTAGTGATGCAGCTAATACTTGAAAGGCCACATTATTAGTAATGACAAGCAAATATTAAAATGATACTAATAGAAAATTGACATTAACTGGTGATAAGAATTCAATTAAACCTGTGAGCGTCAAAAAGTTTATCATCTCCTTCATTTATGTAGTTCATTGCCAGCAGCCGATTCTGCCAAAAAAAAAAAAATGAACTATGATACAAACAAAAGGGATCAATCAAAAAAGGAGGAGAGCAAAAAAAACCAATATGAAACCAGCATAGGCATCCAGTAGCTAACATAAACCATCTTCTATCACACACCAACAGCTAGAATATCTAAGATGCACTAAAAAGTGCCATCTATGAATGGTAAATCAGAAAGAGCATTTCCATTTTCAAAGCATGCACACTAAAACTACTTTTTCAGGTTTTCAGTCCATTTATTTTATGGGGGATGTCAAAATAGCCAATTAGTCATGAAAGAATCAAAGATGCTCCAGGGCCACTCAAACCTTAAAGTATCACTTTTAATAACACGTGTGGGGTGCAGAAAGACTTCAAGGTTAATAGACCAATGTTACTCTAACTCCTCATTTTTACTAGAGTACCTATGTCTGACACTCATGCCCGAAACAATCGGACAGGGGTATGAAGGTACAATCCTCTAAATATATGGAAAAACTTTTAAAAGATTGAGCATACCCATGTCAAACACATACCCGTATCTAACACTGATCTCCGAGCCTGAGTAACATAGGAATAGACATTTCAATTGACAAGTTACCCTGCACTTCATTTTCCTTTCTATAGTTCATTGTCTTCTCAATTGAATAAATTTTGTCTCTCGGCAAGCTATTACCACTTAAACTATAAAACATTCAGGTAATGGTACCTGTCCTGCATTACGAGAATCAGGATCTATCTGAAGACACTGCTCATAAGCAGTAATAGCCATGGCTATATTGCCAGCATCTCTGTAAAGAACCCCTGAACAAAAAGGACATGGAGAATAAATTAAAAAATTATACAAGAAAAGAAAAGCAAATTATTTCCCAAAAGATTTGCTACAAGATTGCCGATCTGTGGAAGTAAGGAATTGATGGCATGTATCAGGTGCCCCAGCAACAATATAGATTTTGAAACAACTTATGAAGCAAGAGGAAAAAACCTAAATTATTATATGCTTCGGCATATGTGGGACAAGCAATGATAGCTTTCTCGATCATGCTTGCAGCAGCATCCATTTTACCCTGCCAACGGCAAGCACATAATCAATAATTGTTCAAGACATAGTTGAGTCAAATAGTTAGATCTATAATCAACTTCAAACCTGAACTGTATAGACAACACCAAGGTTGTTCAATGACTGAGAGAAGTTCGGTTTAATTGACAAAGCCAACTGCAAGAAAATAATACAACAAATAATGAAGATTGTGGAAGGCAGTAGAAATATAAGGCTTAAAATGTTACACAAGCATCAAGTTACCTGATAACACTCTACAGCTTTATCGAGGTTGTCTCGATCCTTGTATATTACTCCTAAATTGTTGCATGCCTCTGCACAATGGGGGTTGAAGTGGAAAGCCAGTTCATAGTACACAATTGCCTCAACAAACAAAAATCGATAGTTAGATTCTATCTTGCTCCAACTCTTCATTTTTCTTTAAGTACCCATGTCCGAAACCAGTGTCGGACACATATCCGGATATGGATATGGAGATATGATCCTTGAAAGACCCTCCAAATGCATTGAACTCCTAGAAAAAAGGCCGAGCATACCCGTGTCTAACACTCACACCCGAGTTTGAGTAACACAGGTTAGATTGCTATATGAAGCGACCATTTGCAGAACCTACCTATAAAGTATGTATATATAAAACTTTTACCGTCAATTACATACAGAATTCTGGTCCCCTAAGAGAATTATGAACTTCCAAGCAAATACATCTTTTTACCATATCAAACTTTAGCATTTCACCATAAGCAACCCCGAGATTATACATAGCGTCTGCATAGTGCCAATTATAAGACAAAGCCTTCTTGTAATATGCCACACCCTGGTTAATATCTCCCTCCAACTTAACCTGAACAGACATATCAATGGATGCAAAATCAGGGATAGAAAGACAGAGCATACTTATTAGAAAGAAAGCACAAAGTGACTTCCACAAACAAGTCAGTAAGAGCAGCCTATGGTGCAAAAAAGTATGTTGATCTAATGCGAGTGTTGGTGTTAGTTAAACAATGAACGGAATATGATAAAAGATTCTGCAAACAATTATATATTGCCAAAACCAATTTTATTGTATCACAGGCAAATAGTACATCAAGATAATTGTGCTTCTCAATCGTAGACACAGATACCGATTACTAGAAGGGCTCTATAGAAATATTTGGACATAAAGTCCCTCTGTATTTCTATTACAAGTTGTCTCCCTGTATAGGACCATTGTTTCAATGCTTCTGATTCTTGGAATATCGAATAAGAAAGAAGTGACTGAAGATAGTGTAATTTCATTTGAAACAACAGAAATACAAAAACAAACATGTCATGGAGAATCCCCATTCTAAGCACGAAGCAATTTGATGGACATCCACACGTATTTGATGCCTTTCTGGCTGCAAAGCTAAAAACAAGGTTTTACATGCTATCTAATTAAAAACAGTTACTCTACCACAAGCTATAATCCCCATATGCAAAAAGCTTCTGGCTAGACACCTACACCACATGTCAAAGATGACCTACAAAAATGTAAACTGCTGAGACAATATTATCAAACTATATTTCTCATGTCAAACACAGATATTCAGCAACCACCACATGTCCAACGTGCAATTGTCCAAGCTATAATGATAAAATTAGTAAAATCAATAGTATTATATAACTTTCATCGAGAAAAAGCAACAGCGCCAACGGAATCATCTAGCCATTTCTGAGAAAAGAGCTAAATTCTTTCTATAAATGTTTGTACACAGGTGGACATAACCACAGTCCTTGAGGGTTGAACAAGCCAATTTTCAACAAAATAAGCATCCTGCAAACTATAGATTAAAGGTCACAAACTAATGTGATGGAAAACTAGGAAAGGAAATGAAAAACCTAAACAGATAATGCTATTTAAAACAGCAAGGGGAAGAAAGCACCTTTGTTCCCAAATCTGTCAAGGCAATTGCCATATTATTTTTTGCAATCTCAAAGTTAGGGGACACAGCTAGACACCTGATAATACAATAGTTAAGCAGATAGAGCGTCAGCAGAGGTCTCCACTCAAATACACCAACTAAATTTGAGGCCCAACGGCCAACAAGGTTAAGAAACCAACTGCATACAACCTCTCATAACAGGCAATGGCAGATTCCAAGTCGCCACGGTTTTTAAAAATGACACCCATGTTACAATATGCTTCTGCATACATAGGTCTCTCTAGTGCAGCCTTCTCATAGCAACTAAGGGCCGCGTCATATTGCATCAGCTCAGAATAGACAACACCAAGGTTATAGTATGCAGGCTGTATAAATGAGGTATAAGGATATAAATATATGTTCAACATAAAAAGGATGACCATATAACAACACAACTTGGGAAAATGGGAGTTGGAAAGTATAAAACTGCACGTACAAAATTTTAATTGCGACAAAGTTTAAAACGAAGGATCAGAGAAAATAGATTACAGCATAGTGTGGATCTATTTTAAGAGCTTCATAGTACTTCTGAATTCCCTCCTGTGTACTGCCAGCAAGCTTTAAGCTGGTTCCCAGATCAGTTAGAACAATGGCTAGGCATTCTGCAGCTGGTTTGTATGATGGGTCTGCTCTCAGAGCTTTCTGATAAGACTGCACAAGTAAACAGGTGTAGACCGTAGACTCAAATTATAAAAAGCCACAAATGAACCAATAATCAATAAGCCAAACAAAATTCATGGTTAAAAACCTCAGCAGCATACCTCAGCAGCTTCCACCAAACGACCTTCATCTTTGTACAGTATACCACAGTGAGTAAGAGCACAAGCATTCTGAGGATCCAACTTGATGGCTTCCGCAAAGCTCTCAAAAGAAGGCCTTCCCATGTTCTGCATCTGCAGGCATATCCCTTTTCCGATGTGGGCTTCAACACACCCGCTATCTTTCTCCAACACACTGTTATATAGGGCAAGAGCATCAGCAAACTTGTTCCTGGACCGAAGAATGTTAGCATAAGAAACAGAATCCTTCCCTTCAGATGCCTTGTGTGCTGGAGTCACATCAGCAGTGGAAATACTAGAACCCAGAGAGGACTGTGGTTCTTTTAAGAAACCGTTTTCCGCAATAAGGTCCCTCTCTCTCTCATTTACATCTTTCTCGGTCCAGGCCATCTAGGTAGAACTATATTCTCACGTTTCTATAAAACTATAATCAAAAACAGCAAAAATTAATCTTAAAAAAGATGATATCTTTTAGTTTCAAACTTCAAACCAGCAATGTAATACTTCTCCTATCATTGTATATGATATATACTCTGAAGATGATCAAACAATATAACATCAACAACTCCTACACTATACAAGCAAGGTTTATAATAATTCCAAACATGATTAAACGATTAATTATAATGAAATTTTCTGAAAATTACAAGTTATAAGTTAGAGTCTCCTAAATTGATTAATTCAACCACACAATTTTAACGCTGAAGTCAATTGAGTAATGAATAACAAATAAATTTTTAAAATTTTGATCCAGCAACTGATTGCATGTGAACTGTACACCAGCAAAACAAGCAACCTAACCAATTCATAGCACTTATTTCACTGCAAGAACAAATGCTAATCAAAATCTAATCAAATAATTAACAAAAATTGAGAAATAAAAGTAAGGTTTTCAAAACTGGCTTAGCAATGAGCCAAACCAAACTAAATCTCAACCAAGAGCTCCTCCAGCTCAAAAAAAAACCCATTAAAGAAAAAAAAAAGACTTTTTGCATCATTTTAATCTCTTCATGAAAACAGATTGAAACCCTAGACAAAGCAAATGATCCAAGTATCAACTCCATTTTAGCAAACTGATCAAAACCCATAAAAACTTAAAAACCCTAAAAACTCCACTTTAAACCCAGAAAAGCTTGAATCTTTAATCAAACAAAATAAAAGACAAAAGATTTTAGGGTTTTTCTAATTAAAAAAATTAACTTTACAAACCCAATAAACAAAAAAATTAGGGATTTAACACTTACTTCTGAAGCAACCAAACTTTGCTCCCCCAAACTAAAACTGCATAGCTAATGCCAAATACTACTCACAGGTGGGTGTAGGATAAGATTTAAGAAAAAAAAGTGGGTGCAATTTAAGAATTAAGACTGGGTTAGTCCAAGTTTAAGGATTAATAGAAAGGGTAAGTTGTAGACTAAAAAACAAAAAAAAAAAAAAGGTGTTTTTCTTGGTGTAATGAAAAGAAGAAAAAAATGGGAGCTTTGAAGATTGGGAAGGGGGGGCACCCTTTCGTTTTTCAGACAGAGACGTGGGGGATGCTGGTGTTGGGGGTCGAAGGCGTTCGATGTCTCCCAAAGCTGACAGACAGAGAGAGAGACAGAGAGAGAGAGAGAGAGAGAAACAGAGCCCCGGCTGCTACCTGGTCGTTAATTACAACAGTTTTCATTTTCATTTAATTCTTGTATATACATATTTAAAAAAATCAATTTTTATAAAAAAATATTAATATTTTTTATAATAATAAGAAATAAATATATGATATGAGTTCATTATTAGAGTAATACTTTAGGTTTTTTTTTTGGTGGCTAATTAATATAAATAGGGTTACTTTAGCATTATTATATTTATTATTGTTAAATTGCAGAGGACAAAAATTGGCAGCAGTCAACTTTGCAACATGCAATGCACTCCCAATATTCCTATTTATATTATTTAATTTTTTTATCACGTAGCTTAATTTTTTATATAAAAATAACAAATTTATCGTGAAATACAAGAAATTTGTGTCTAAGAAAAAAATCTTAACTTTAATGTTTTAAGTTCAAGTTTTTTTTATATAAGATTTATTTAATTATATTTTAGTTAATTAATTTATTTGATTATCAATGATTTAGTGTTTATTTAGGATAG
>JBBYHO010014983.1:0-12935 GCA_038382025.1 Adansonia gregorii
ATTTTGATATAACCCTCTTCAAATGCATGAACTTTATAAAAATAATTCAGGTTTTGATGAAAAAGATTTAATCTCATTGTCCCCTCTTACGTCGATGCTCCAGATTGTTAAAAAAAAAATAGCCCGGACAAAATAAGGCGTCTACACATATTAAACAAAAGCATCAATTCATTTATTCCAATAAGGAGAATGAATTTGTGGTGTCTAATCACTAAAAGAAATAAGATTGTTATGCAAATCATTAGTTATGCTAATTGAAAGATAAACTTTAATTCTAAAAATGGTGCAAAAAGAAGTTTTTCTTAATAAACCAAAGCATCAATATCATTTATCATGATAAGGAGAATATGTTTATTAGGCTAAATCATAAAAAAAAGAAGATTATTACGTGAATCCACATTTATCCCAATTAATAGACAAACTTTGATTCTAAAAAATGGTGGGAAGTGAAATTTTTTTTTATGAAACCAAACCATTAATTTATTTATCCCAATGAGTAGAACAAGCTTATGGCACCCAATCATGAAAAGCAAGATGATTGTTTTATGAATCCATGTTCACCCCAATTGAAAAATGAACCTTACTTCTAAAAGTGGTAAAAATAAAAGTTTTCCTTATAAAACCAAAGCATCAATATCATTTATCCCAATAAGGAGAATATGTTTATGGTACCCAATCATGAAAAGAAAAGAGATTATTATGTGAATCCGTGGTTATCTCAGCCGAAAGAAGAATTTTAATCCTAAAAATAGTAGAAAGAAAAGTTTTTCTTCTAAATCCAAAGCATCAATATCATTTATCCCAATAAGGAGAATGTGTTTATGGTGCCTAATCATGAAAAGAAAGGAAATTATTATGTGAATTCATGTTTATCTCAATTGACAGGTGAACTTTGATTTTAAAAATTGGCGGGAAATGAAGTTTTTCTTATTGAGCCAAGGCCTCAATTCATTTATCCCAATGAGGAGAATGAATTGATGTTCCGCAATCAATAAAAGAAAAGATATTATTATGTGAATGTATATTTATCCCAATTGAAAGACGACTTCAAAACTAAAAATGGCAAGAAAAGAAGTTTTTTAAATGAAACCAAAGTATTAATATCATTTATTCCAATGAGGAGATTCTATTTATGGTGCCCAATCATGAAAGAAGGATATTTTTATGTGAATCTGGGATTATCACTATTGAGAAAAGAACTTTAATTCTAAATATGGTACAAAGAGAAGCTTTTCTTATGAAACCAAAGCATCAATACCATTTATTCCAATAAGGAGAATGTATTTATGGTGCCCAATCATGAAATAAAAAGAAATTATTAAATGAATCCATGTTTATCCCAATTTATAGAGGAACCTTGATTCTAAAAAATAGTAGGAACTGAAGTTTTTCTTATAAAACCAAAGCATCAGTTTATTTTTCCTCATGAGGAAAAAAAATTTGTAGTACCGAATCATTAAAAGAAATGAGATTATTATATGAATCCGTGTTTATCCCAATTAAAAGAAGAACTTTAACTCAAAAAATGGAAAGAGAAGTTTTTCTTATGAAACCAAAGCATTAATATTATTTATCCCAATTAGTAGAATGTGTTTATGGTGTCGAATTATGAAAAGAAAAGAAATTATTATGTGAATCCATGTTTATCCTAATTGAAAGATGAATTTTTGTTCTTAAAATTGGAAGGAAGTGAAGTTTTTCTTACGAAACCAAAGTATCAATTACTTTATCCCAATGAGAAGAATGGACTGGTGGTGCCCAATCAACTAAAGAAAGCAGATTATTATATGAATGCTTGTTTATCCTAATTAAAAGAAGAACTTCAATTCTAAAAATGGTAGAAAGAGTAGTTTTTCTTATGAAACCAAAGCATCTATATCATTTATCCCTATGAGGAGAATATGTTTATGGTACCCAATCATAAAAACAATAGGGATTATTATGTGAATCCGTGTTTAACCTATTTGGAAGAAAAACTTTAACTCTAAAAATGGTAAAAAGAAAAGTTTTTCTTGTGAAACAAAAACATCAATATCATTGACCCCAAAGATGAGGCATTTATGGTGCCCAATCATGAAAATAAAGGAGATTATTATGTGAATCTATGTTTATCATAATTGGAAGAAGAACTTTAATTCTAAAAATGTTAGAAAGAGAAGTTTTTCTTATAAAACCAAAGTAATAATATCATTTATCCCAGTAAGGATAATTTGTTTATGATGCCCAATCATGAAAATAAAGAAGATTATTACATGAATCTATGTTTATCCCAATTGATAGACGAACTTTAATTCTAAAATATAGTGGGAATCAAAGTTTTTCTTATGTATCCAAAGCATCAATTCATTTATCCCAATGAGTAGAACAAGCTTATGGTACCCAAACATGAATAGAAGGGAGATTATTCTGTGAATCCATATTTATCTCAATTGAAAAATGAACTTCAATTCTAAAAATGATAAAAAGAGAAGTTTTTCTTCAAATACCAAGGCATCAATATCATTTATCTCAATGAGGAGATTGTGTTTATTGTGCCCAATAATGAAAAGAAAGGAGATTATTATGTGGACCCATATTTATTCTAATTAAAAAAAGAACTTCAATTGGAAAAATGGTAAAAGAAAAAGTTTTTCTTATGAAACCAAAACATTAATATCATTTAGAGGAGAATGTGTTTATGGTTTCCAATAATGAAAAGAAAGGAGATTATTATGTGAATCCATGTTTATCCCAATTAAAAAAAGAACTTTAATTTTAAAAATGGTAGAAAGAGAAGTTTTTCTTATGAAACTAAACCATCAATATCATTTATCCTAATGAGGAGAATGTGTTTACATACCCAATCATGAAAAGAAAAGAGATCATTATGTGAATCCATGTTTTTACCAATTAATAGATGAACTTTATTCCAAAAAATGGTGGGAAATGAACTTTTTCTTATGAAACCAAAGAAACAATTATTTATGCCAATCATTAAAAGAAGGGAGATTATTATGTGAATCCATAACTATCCCAATTAAAAGAAGAAAGAGTAGAAAGAGATGTTTTTCTTATGTAACCAAAGCATTAATATCATTAATCCCAATGAAGAGAATGTGTTTATGGTGCGCAATCATAAAAATAATGGGGATTATTATGTGAATCCATGTTTATCCCATTTGAAAGAAAAAATTTAATTCTAAAAATGGTAGAAAGAGAAGTTTTTCTTATGAAACAAAAATATCAATATCGTTTACTGCAAAGACGATGTGTTTATGGTGCCCAATCATAAAAGAAAGGAGATTAATATATGAATCCATATTTATCCTAATTGGAAGAAGAACTTTAATTCTAAAAATGGTAGAAAGAGAATTTTTTCTTACGAAACCAAAGTAACAATGTCATTTATCCCAGTAAGGATAATGTGTTTATGATGCCCTATCATGAAAAGAAAGGAGATTATTACATGAATCCATGTTTACCCCAATTGATAGATAAACTTTGATTCTAAAAAATGGTGGGAATCAAAGTTTTTCTTACAGATCCAAAGCATCAATTCGTTTGTCCCAATAAGTAAAACGAGCTTATGGTACCCAAACATGAAAAGAAAGGAGATTATTATGTGAATCCATGTTTATCCCAATTAAAAATAAACTTCAATTCTAAAAATGATAAAAGGAGAAGTTTTTCTTCAAAAACCAAGGCATCAATATCATTTATCTCAATAAAGAGATTGTGTTTGTTATGCCTGATTATGAAAAGAAAAAAATTATTATTTGGATCCATATTTATTCTAATTGAAAGAAAAACTGCATTAAAAAAATGGTAGAAGGAGAAGTTTTTCTTATGAAACCAAAACATTAATATCATTTATCCTAAAGAGGAAAATGTGTTTATGGTTCCCAATAATGAAAAGAAAAGAGATTATTGTGTGAACCCATGTTTATCCCAATTCCGAGAAGAACTTTAATTCTGAAAAAAGGTAGAAAGAAAAGTTTTTCTTATAAAACCAAACCATCAATATCATTTATCCTAATGAGGAGAATGTGTTTACGTACCCAATCATAAAAAAAGGAGATCATTACATGAATCCATGTTTATCCCAATTGATAGATAAACTTTAATTCTAAAAAATGGTGGGAAGTGAAATTTTTGTTATGAAACCAAAGTAAAAATTCATTTATCCCAATCATTAAAAGAAAAGAGATTATTATATGAATCCGTAACTATCCCAATTAAAAGAAGAAAGAGTAGAAAGAGATGTTTTTCCTATGTAACCAAAGCATCAATATCATTTGTCCCAATGAGGAGAATTGTTTGCGGTGCCTAATCATGGAAAGCAAAGAGATTTTTATGTAAATCCATATTTGTCCAAATCGACAGATGAACATTAATTCAAAAAATTATTGAAAGAGAAGGTTTTTTATGAAACCAAAGCATTAATCTTGTTTATCTCAATTAGGAGAATGTGTTTATGGTGCCCAATCATGAAAAGAAAAGAGATTATTATGTGAATCCATGTTTATCCTAATTGACAGATAAACTTTACATCTAAAAAATGGTAGGAAGTGAAGTTTTTCCTATGCAACCAAAGCATTAATTAATTTATCCAATGAGGAGAATGAATTAGTGGCGCCCAATCAATAAAAGAAAATAGATTATTATGTGAATGCTTGTTTATCCAATTCAAAGACGAACTTCAATTCTAAAAGTGATAGAAAGAGTAGTTTTTCTTATGAAACCAAAGCATCAATATCATTTATCCCAATGAGGAGAATGTGTTTATGGCATCTAATCATGAAAAGAAAGGAGATTATTATGTAAATTCGTGTTTATCCTATTGAAAGAACTTTAATTCTAAAAATTATAGAAAGAGAAGGTTTTCTTATGAAAGCAAAGCATCAATATCATTTATCTCAATAAGAAAAATGTGTTTGTGGTGCCTAATCATAAAAAAAAAAGAAGATTTTTTTGTGAATCCATGTTTATCTCAATTGAAAGATGAACTTCAACTCTAAAAATGGCAGAAATAGAAGTTTCTTTTATGAAACCAAAGCTTCAATATCATTTATCCCAGTGAGGAGAATGGGTTTATGGAGCCTAATCGTGAAAAAAAAGGAGATTGTCATGTTAATTCATGTTTATCACAATTGAATGAAGAATATTAATTTTAAAAATTGTAGAAAGATAAGTTTTTCTTGTAAAACAAAAGTATCATTATCAATTTATCCTAATAAGGAGAATGTGTTTATGTGCCCAATCATGAAAAAAAAGATTATTATGTGAATCTGTATTTGCCTAAATTGACAAACGAACATTAACTCTAAAAATAGCAGAATGAGAAGTTTTTCTTATAAAGCCAAAGCAGCAATATCATTTATCTCAATGAGGGGAATGTGTTTATGGTGCCCAATCATGAAAAGAAAAGAGATTGTTATGTGAATCCGTATTTATTCCAATTAAATGAAGAACTTTAATTCTAAAAAAGGTAAAAAGAGAAGTTTTTCTATGAAACCAAAGTATCTATATCATTTATCGCAATGAGAAAAATTTGTTTATGGTGCCCAATCATGAATTGCAAAGAGCTTATTATGCGAATACATGTTTGTCCAAATGGACAGATGAACATTAATTCCAAAAATGTTACAAATAAAAGTTTTTCTTATGAAACCAAAGCATCAATTCATTTACCCCAGTAAAGAGAATTAATTTATGGAGCTCAATCATTAAAAGAAAGGAGACTATTTTGTGAATCTGTGTTTATCCCAATTGAAAAATGAACTTTAACTCTAAAAAAGGTAAAAAAAGATGTTTGTCTTATGAAACCAAAGCATCAATAATATTTGTCCCAATGAGCAAAATGTGTTTATGGTGCCAATCATGAAAAGAAAGAAGATTTTATGTGAATCCGTGTTTGCTTAAATTGACAGATGAACATTAACGCTAAAAATGGTAGAAAGGAAGCTTTTCTTATGAAATCAAAGATCAATATCTTTTATCCCAACGGGGAGAATGTATTTATGGTGCCCAATCATGAACAAAAAAGAGATTATTATTCGAATTTGTATTTGTCCTAATTGAAAGAAGAACTTTAATTCTAAAAATTGTAGAAAGGGAAGTTTTTCTAATGAAAGCAAAGCATTAATATCATTTATCCCAATAAGGAGAATGTGTCTTTAGTACCCAATCATGAAAAGAAAAGAGATCATTATGTGAATCTGTGTTTATCCCAATTGAAAGAAGAACTTCAACTCTAAAAATGGTAGAAAAAGAAGTTCTTTTTATGAAACCGAAGCATCAATATCATTTATCCCAATGAGGAGAATGTGTTTATGGTGTCCAATCATGAAAAGAACGAAGATTGTTATGTGAATCATTGTTTATCCCAACTGAATGAAGAACTTTAATTCTAAAAAAGGTAGAAGGAGAAGTGTTTCTTATGAAGCCAAAGCATCAATATCATTTATCCTAATAAGGGGAAAGTGTTTATAGTGCCCAATCATGAAAAAAAAGGAGATCGTTATGTGAATATGTGTTTATTCCAATTGAATGAAAAACTTTAATTCTAAAAAGGGTAGAAAGAGAAGTTTTTCTTATGAAACCAAAGCATCAATATCATTTATCCCAATGAGAAAAATTTGTTTATGGTGCCTAATCATGAATTGCTAAAAGCTTATTATGCGAATCCATGTTTATCCAAATGTATAGATGAACATTAATTCTAAAAATGGTAGAAATAAAAGTTTTTCTTATGAAACCAAAGCATCAATTCATTTATCCCAATAAGGAGAATCAATTTGTGGAGCCCAATCATTAAAAGAAAGGTGACTATTTTGTGAATCCATGTTTATCCCAATTGAAAAATGAACTTTAACTTTAAAAAAGGTAAAAAGAAAATTTTCTCTTATGAAACCAAAGCATCAATATCATTTATCCAATGAGGAGAATGTGCTTATGGTACCCAATCATGACAAGAAAAGAGATTGTATGTGAATTCATGTTTATCCCAATTGAATGAAGAACTTTAATTCTAAAAATTATAGAAAAAGAAGTTTTTCTAATGAAAGCAAACCATTAATATCATTTATCCCAATAAGGAGAATATGTCTTCAGTGCCCAATCATGAAAAGAAAGGAGAGCGTTATGTGAATCCATTTTTATCCCAATTAAAAGGTGAACTTCAAGTCTAAAAATGGTATAAAGAGAAGTTCCTCTTATGAAACCGAAGCATCAATATCATTTATCCTAATGAGGAGAATGTGTTGATGGTGCCTAATCATGAAAAGAAAGGAGATTATCATGTGAATATATGTTTATCCCAATTGAATGAGGAACTTAAATTCTAAAAATGGCAGAAACAAAATTTTTTCCTATGAAACCAAAGCATCAATATCATTTATCTCAATGAGATGAATGTGTTTATGGTGCCCAATCATGAAAAGAAAAGAGATTATTATGTGAATCCATGTATACCTAAATCAACAAACAAACATTAACTCTAAAAATAGTAGAAAAAAAGTTGTTCATTTGAAGCCAAAGAATTAATATCATTTATCCTAATGAGGAGAATTTGTTTTTCGTGCCCAATCCTGAAGAGAAAAGAGATTGGTATGTGAATCCGTGTTTATCCCAATTTAATGAAGAACTTTAATTCTAAAAATAGTAGAAAGAGATGTTTTTCTTATGAAACCAAAGCATGAATATCATTTATCCCAATAAGGAGAATATGTTTATGGTGCCTAATCAGGAATAGAAATGATATTATTCTATGAATCTATGTTTGTCTAAATCGACAAATGAACATTAGCTCTAAAAATAGTGGAAAGAGAAGTTTTTCTTATGAAGCCAAAGCATCAATATCATTTTTTCCCAATGAGGAGAATGTGTTTATGCTACCCAATCAAGGAAAGAAAGGAAATTATTATGTGAATCCATGTTTATCCCAATTGACACTAGAACTTTAATTCTAAAAATGGTAGAAAGATAAGTTTTTCTTTTGAAACTAAAACATCAATATCTTTTATCCCAATGAGGAGATAGTGTTTATGGTGCCCAATCATGAAAGGAAAAGAGACTATTATGTAAATCTATGTTTATCCCAATTGAAAGAAAAACTTTAATTCTAAAAATGGTAAAAAGAGAAGTATTTCTAGTCAAACCAAAGCACCAATATCATCTATCCCAATAAGGAGAATATGTTGATGGTTCCTAATCATGAAGGAAAAGGAGTTTATTATGTTAATCCATGTTTATCCTAATTGAAAGGTGAACGTAAATTCCAAAAATGGTAGAGATATTAGTATATCGTGGTAGACCAAAGCATCAATATCATTTATCCCAATGAGGAGAAAGTGTTTATAGTGCCCAATCATGAAAAGAAAGAGTTTATTATATGAATCTGTGTTTATCCGAATTGAAAGAAAAACTTAAATTCTAAAAATAGTAAAAGAAAAAGTATTTCTTGTCAAACCAAAGCATCAATATCATTTATCCCGATCAGGAGAATGTGTTTATGGTTCCCAATCATAAAAAGAAAGGAGTTTGTTACGTGAATTTGTGTTTATCCTAATTGAAAGAAAAACTTTGATTCTAATAATGGTAGGAAGAGAGGTTTATTTTATGAAACCAAAGCATCAATATCATTTATCTCAATGAGAAGAATGTGTTTATGGTTCTCAACCATGACAAGAAAGGAGATTATTACATGAATCTGCATTTATCCCAATTAAAAGAAGAACTTCAATTCTAAATATGGTAGAAAAAAAAGTTTTTCTTATGAAACCAAAGCATCAATATCATTTATCCTAATGAAGAGAATGTGTTTATGGTTCCCAATCATGAAAAAAAAAGCAAATTATTACGAGAATCCATATTTATCCTAATTGACTAACAAACTTTGACACAAAAAAATGGTAGGAAGTGAAGTTTTTCTTATGAAACAAATGCATTAATCATTTATCCTAATGAGGAGAATGAATTTTTGGTGCCCAATCATTAAAAGAAAGGAGATTATTATGTGAATCTATGTTTGTCCCAGTTGAAAGAAGAACTTTAATTCTAAAAATGGTAGAAAGAGAAGTTTTTCTTATGAAACCAAAGCATCAATATCATTTATCCCAATGAGGAGAATGTATTTATGGTGCCCAATCATGAAAAAGAAGGAGATTATTATGTGAATCCGTGTTTATCCCAATTGAAAAGGAACTTTAATTCCAAAAATCGTAGAAGGAGAAGTTTTTCTTACAAAACCAAAACATCGATATCATTTATCCCAATAAGATGAATGTGCTTATGGTGCCTAATCATGAAAATAAAGGAGATTGCTATGTGAATCTGTGTTTATCCCAATTGAATGAAGAACTTTATTTCTAAAAATAATAGAAAGACATGTTTTTCTTACGAAACCAAAGCATTAGTATCACTTATCCTGATAAGGAGAATGTGTTTATGGTGCCTAATCATGAGAAGGAAGGAGATTATTATGTGAATCCGTGTTTATCCTAATTGAAAAAAAAACTTTAATCTAAAAATTGTAGAAAGAGAAGTTTTTCTTATAAAAGCAAAGTGTCAATATCATTTATCGCAATAAGAAGAATGTGTTATTGGTGCCCAATCACGAAAACAAAGGAGATTATTATGTGAATCTATGCTTGTCTAAATTGACAAGCGAACATTAGCTCTAAAAATAGTAAAAAGTGAAATTTTTCTTATGAAGCCAAAGCATCAATATCATTAATCCCAATAAGGAGAATGTGTTTATGGTGCCTAATCAAGAAAAGAAAAGAAATTATTATGTGAATCCGTGTTTATAGCAATTGACTGAAGAACTTTAATTCTAAAAATGGTAGAAAGATAAGTTTTTCATATGAGTCCAAAGCATCAAAGTCGTTTATCCCAATGAGGGGAATGTGTTTATAGTTCCCAATCATTGAAAGAAAAGAGATTATTATGTGAATCCATGTTTATCCTAATTGAAAGGCAAACTTAAATCTAAAAAAGGTAAAAAGAAAAGTATTTCTTGTTAAACCAAAGCAACAATATCATTTATCCCAATGAGGAAAATGTGTTTATGGCTCCCAATCATAAAAACAAAGGAGTTTGTTATGTGAATCTATGCTTATCTCAATTGAAAAAAGAATTTTAATTCTAATAATGGTAGGAAAAGAGGTTTATCTTATGAAACCAAAGCATTAATATCACTTCCAATGAGGAGAATGTGTCTATAATGCCCATTGATGAAAAAAAAAGAGATTATTATGTGAATCCGTGTTTACCCTAATTGAAAAATGATCTTTAATTCAAAAAATGGTAGAAGAAGAGTTTTTCTTATAACACCAAAGTGTCAATATCATTTATCCCAATGAGGAAATTATGTTTGTGGTTCGCAGTCATGGAAAGAAAAGAGATTATCGCATGAATCCATGCTTATCTTAATTGATATACGAACTTTGATTCTAAAAAATGGTGGAAAGTGAAGTTTTTCTTATGAAACCAATGTATCAATTCATTTATCCTAATAGAAGAGTGTATTTATAGTGCCCAATCGTGAAAAGAAAAATGATTATTACGCGAGTCCATGTTTATCCTCATTGATAGAGGAACTTTCATTCAAAAAAATGGTGGGAAGTGTCATTTTTCTTATGAAACCAAAGTATCAATATCATTCATCTCAATGAGAAAAATGTGTTTATGGTGCTCAATAATGAAAAGAAAGGAGATTATTATTTGAATCCATATTTATCCCAATTGAAAAAAGAACTTTAATTTTTAATATGGCAGAAAGAGAATTTTTTTTCTTATAAAACCAAAGCATCAATATCTTTTAATCTAATGAAGAGAATGTGTTTATGGTGCCCAATCATGAAAAGAAAAGAGATGTGAATTTATGTTTGTCCAAATTGATGGATAAATATTAATTCTAAGAATGGTAGAAAAAAAGTTTTTCTTATGAAATCAATGCATCAATTCTTTTATCCTAAAGAGGAGAATCAATTTATGGAGCCTAATCATTCAAAGAAAGGTGATTTTTATGTGAATCCGTGCTTATCCCATTGAAAGACAAAATTTAACTCTAAAAATGGTAGAAAGAGAATCTTATAAAACCAAAACATCAGTATCATTTATCTTAATAAGGAAAATGTGTTTTGGCGCCCAATTATGAAAAGAAAGGAAATTATTATGTGAACCCATGCTTGTCCAAATCATTAGACAAACATTAGTTCTTAAAATGGTAGAATGAAAAGTTTTTACTATGAAACCAAAGCATCAATATCATTCATCTCAATGAGAAAAATGTGTTTATTGTGCCCAGCCATGAAAAAAAATGAGATTATTACATGAATCCGCATTTATCCTAATTAAAAGAAGAACTTCAATTCTAAATATGGTAGAAAGAGAAGTTTTTCTTATGAAACCAAATCATCATATCATTTATCCTAATGAAGAGAATGTGTTCATGGTTCTTAATCATGAAAAGAAAGCAGATTATTACAAGAATCCATATTTATCCTAATTGACTAACAAACTTTGACTTAGAAAAATGGTAGGAAATGAAGTTTTTCTTATGAAAAAAATGCATTAATTCATTTATCCTAATGAGGAGAATGAATTTTTGGTGCCCAACTATTAAAAGAAAGGAGATTATTATGTGAATCTATGTTTATCCTAGTTGAAAGAAGAACTTTAATTCTAAAAATGGTAGAAAGAGAAGTTTTTCTTATGAAATGAAAGCATCAATATCATTTATCCCAATGAGAAGAATGTATTTATGGTGCCCAATCATGAAAAAAAGAAGATTATTATGTGAATCCGTGTTTATCCCAATTGAAAAAGAGATTATCCTAATTGATAGACGAACTTTGATTCTAAAAATTAGTGGGAAGTGAAGTTTTCCTTATGAAACCAAAGCACCAATTCATTTATCCCAATAAGGAGAATAAATTTATGGTGCCCAATCATTAAAAGGAAGGAGATTATTATATTAATCCATGTTTATCGCAATTGAAAGACAAACTTTAACTCTAATGTGTTTATGATGCCCAATCATGAAAAGAAAGAAGATTATTATGTGAATCCATGTTTGCCCAAATTGACGAACAAACAATAACTTTAAAAATGGTGGAAAGAGAAGGTTTTCTTATAAAACCAAAGCATCAATTCATTTATCTAAGGAGGAGAATCAATTTGTGAAGCCAAATCATTAAAAGAAAGGAAATTATTCTCGTGTTTATCCCAATTGAAAGGCGAACTTTAATTCTAAAAATGATATAAAAAAAAGTTGATCTGATTAAACCAAACCATCAATATCATTTACCAAGTGAGGAGAAAGTGTTAATGGTGCCCAACCATGAAAAAAAAAGAGATTATTATGTGAACCCCCATTTTTCCAAATCGACAAACAAAAATTAACTCTAAAAATGATAGAAAAAGAAGTTTTTCTTATAAGACCCAAGAATCAACATCATTTATCTTAATAAGGATAATGTGTTTATGGTGCTAAATCATGAAAAAAAAGAGATAATTATATAATCCATGTTTATCCCAATTGAAAGATAAACTTTAACTCTAAAAATGGTAGAAAAAAAGTTTCTCTTTTGAAATGAAAGGATCAATATCATTTATCAAAATGAATAGAATGTGTTTATGGTGCCTAATTATGAAAAAAAAAGATTAGTATGTGAATCCATGTTTGTCCAAATCGACAGATGTACATTAATTCTAAAAATGGTTGAAAGTAAAGTTTTTCTTGTGAAACCAAGCATCAATACCATTAATCTCAATAAGGAGAATGTGTTTATGGTGCCCAATCATGAAAAGAAAGGAGATTTTTATGTGAATCCGTGGTTATCCCAATTGAATGAAGAAGCTTAATTCTAAAAATAGTAGAAAGAAAAGTTTTTCTGATAAAACCAAAGCATCAATATCATTTATCCCAATAAGGAGAATGTGTTTTTGAT